>ML778519.1:1395108-1422624 GCA_009831015.1 Picea engelmannii
ATATATATATATATATATATATATATATATATATATATATATATATATATGGTTTATAAGTCGTAAAACTACATAATTGTGTTCATATGCAGACTATTTAGTTATTAATGGTATCAAAGGAAAATTTTTGTGTGGAATGGCTCATCCTGGATGGCTAGGGACGCTACATTGTGGTATCGGAACCATAGGTTCAACACTGAGCCTACATGGGTCATTTGTCAGCACACAAAAGATGAAATTACAGAAATTAAGCTCGGAGAACGTATGTGACTTGCTTGACAAAATGTTCTAGGAAAAGCTTGGGAATTTGATTGAAATTTTGGGAGAATTGTATTTAGGGACTAAAATCCCAAATAACCTTTGTTGGGGAATTTTAAAATCCTGGAATCGATTGAATTTTGGGATTTACATAGAAACTGGAGTGAAATGGGGCAAAATTGGGCAAAAGACCCAATTTATGAAGTGGAATTCATTGAGGAATTGACATAGAAGTGTTGAATTTCATGTGAAATAGTCAAATTGACATGAACAAGGATGAAATTGTCCATAGGAAGCTTAATTTCAAAGCTTCCATGGTGGTCTGTGAAAAAGTTGAAAATTATGCATTTTTGGAAAAAATAAAATTTTGGGAAAAAATGGGTATTTCTCCATACATGACATTAGCAGTGATGTGGAGGCCACATGGCAGTGGTGACATGGAATTGCATGATGGTAGGTCCACAGTGAAATTCGATGGCATGGTGGCAGGTCTAGTGGTGAGGTGGCAGTGGGTGGCATGGTGGCAGGTCCAGTGGCGAGGTGGCAGTGGGTGGCATGGTGGCAGGTCTAGTAGCGAGGTGGCAGTCAGTGGCATGGTGGCAGGTCCAATGGTGAGGTGGCAGGCCACAGTTGTGGGGAGACCAATGGAGTGGAGATCGAAACCATAAGCGATTTCACAAAAGTGGTTTCGCATCATGACCAAGTGATTTTTTAGGAAGCTCTTTACCTTGTGAAACGAATAAGAGGCTGACACGTATCGTTGGGAAGTAAGTGGTATCACATTGTGAGGTGTCATTAACCTCCATGCAACTTCACCATGTGAAATGAAACCCAGTCATAGATATTCTTGCATCTCCACCGTTATATCATCTCAACAGTGGCAAGGTTGGGGCCTATGGTGGCCAGTGGTGAACATGTGGCATTGTGTGGTGTCAGGTCTAGGGCTGACATGCATGTTGCATAAGCAAGGTGGTATGTAGCGATACCATAAGATGTATCGCATGGAAGCGAGGAAGTTTTCCAGAAGGATTTTGGCGATGCAAAACCAATAGGATGATCCAAATTTTATGAGCACAATGAAATGAACACATATTTATTACTAAAATGTGCTTAACACAGAACAACAGAGATACAATAAAACTGGTTTCTATTCAATAAGGAAATAAGTTGAAACTGTAAAATGCAGTGGAAAATAAACTAGTTGGAATGGTGGCGACTTATCTCTGAAAAGAGATGTGACGGTTGTGCTCATTTGCAAGAATATGATTATAATGAGGCTCTGAAGGCCTTTTTACAATAAGCATGAATGCCAAAACCCTAGAAATCCAAAAACCTAACCCTAGGAGATGAAGCGCCAAAAGTCATGTGGGCCTCGTTGGGATAAGCTAGTACATCAACTTCTCAGGGTCGTAACTTTTGCATACAATCTTTGTTTTAGGCGCACGATAGCCCATTGGAAAGGTCTATCCGAGGACTACATGTGTTGTCATCAGAATCTAATGCAATGCAAAATTTGATTGTGGTGATCCCTAAAAACGTTGTTTAGGGCCTCAAAATGGCCCCAGAAGTCAGGGACCCGAAAACTAGGAAAAAACTACCAAAATGAGCCAATTGGAATAGATTGGAGGACACTGACATCCATCTGGATCAATCCTCCCCCCTTAGAAAGTAATGGTATCCATTACATTGAGTGCCCCCATCAGATGAGGAATTTTTTGTTGAATTTGGCCCTGGGTGAGCCACTTGCCTTGGTGCAGGAGTTGCCCTGCTTTGACAACTCGATAAAGTTGGATGCTTTGTTGGCGATTGGCCTTAACCTGTGTGTCCACAATATGATCACTGGATGCCTATTGTATGCAGTCGGGGTTGAGCTTTGTTGGTGTCAGTTGTTCTGCTATCTCTGAGGTGTCCAATAATGGTGGGAAATAAGGCTAAAGGAGATCCACATTGAACACGAGGTGCAGGCCAAGGAAAGGAGGAATGTTGAGCTCAAAATCATTATCACCCACAACCTTGGTGATGGTGTACGACCCATAACAGAGTGGGTGAATCTTCTAATGGGGCCATGTAAGGCGTTCTTTCTGCAAGTGCAACCAAACTTTGTCTCCCATCTGAAACTTATGTGGAACTCGGTGTTGATCATGGCGATGCTTGTACTTGCCATTGGAATTCAGTAGGGTATCCTGAACCTGTTGGCGGATGTGTTGGATCCAATCAATGAACCGAGTGGCTTTTTCAGCTTCCATTGGAGCATGAGATGAGTTAGCTAAGGTGACTGCAAGGGGTAGTGCAACATCTATGAGACCCAAAGGTTGGAATCCCAACCCCACCTGAAAGGGGCTATGGTCGGTTGAGCTATGCAGGGCTCTGTTGTAGATATGATGAACATAGGGAAGAATCGCATCCCATGTGCGGGGGTGCTTAGAATTGTACATGCACAAAATATGCATGATCATTCGATTTACGACCTTGGTTTGGCCATCTGTCTAGGGGTGTAAGGTCTTGGATTTGGTGATCTTGGTGTCCAACAATGACTAGAGGCTCGACCAAAATGTGTTGAGAAACTGAATGTCTCGATTTAAGACAATGGTTTGTGGGATTCCAAAATGTACCTAGACTCGTTCAAAGAAGAGCTTGGCAGTGGCCTCGACTATGATGCTCTACTTACAGGCGGACATAATCATCATCTTAGAAAAGCGACCAACAACCACAAAGACAGAGTCATTTCCCCTCTTGGTGGATGGGAGGCCCAACATGTAGTCCATTGAGATGGATTTCCATGGCCTGTTAGGAGTAGGCAGAGTGGTGTACAGGCTGTGTTTCTTAGTGGTTGGTTTGGCAATAGCGCAAGCTGTGCAGGACCTAATATACTTACTAACATCCTGTCGAAGTTTCGGCTAGTAGAAATCTTTTTGCAGCATTGCCACTGTCTTTTCGACGCCAAAGTGTCCTGCCACCCGATTGTAGTGGGATTCTCAAATCATCTTCACGCGCTCGCTTGATGGAATGAAAATATGGCCCAAATGGCACAACAACCCGTACTGAAGGTGGAAATTAGTGACAGTTGCATTTGCGCCCAACATTTGGTAGGTGGTGGTGAAGTTCAAGTCTATCTCATAGAGTTGGGGCCATCCAAAGGTCTCGTGGCCGCAAGAGTCTAGCACCGTGGTGAGTGCCACAACTGGTGGTCTGATGAGGCAATCAACGACTTGGTTGGTACTTCCTGTTTTATACTTGATGTTGAGGTGGAATTGTTGCAAGTATGTGGAAGAATTTTGATGGCGGTCATTCTGCAATTTGCCTTATGTCTGCATGAACTACAGTGGCTTATGATTGGTGTGGATGAATTTCTCCTTCCCAAGAATGTAATGTCTCCACTGGTGCCAGGCTTTCACAATGGAGTACATTTATTTTTCTTAAGTAGGGTACTTACGAATCATCTGATAGTGTCTCACTATGATAGGCCACGGGGTGGATGTGCTGAGTGAGAACGACGCGCACAACATATTTTGAAGCATTTGTCTCGATCTCAAAGGGTTGTTGTAGGTCTAGTAATGAAAGTACTGGGGTTGAGCACAAGTTTTGCTTAAAATCATTGAACGTTTGTTGTTGGGACTGGCCCCACACAAATTTTTCCTTACAACTACCCCTGCTTACTTGGCTGAGGGCCCATGCAATATGGGAGAATCCCAACACGAACCTATGGTAGAAATTGGCAAGGCCCAAGAAGCTTCGAAGCTCAACGAGTGTGGTTGGGGTTAGCTAGTCATGGATGACTTGGATCTTGGTTGGATCCACGTGTACACCATGTTGATCAATGATGTATCCCATGTAATGGACCTTATCCATGCTGAAGGATCATTTTTCCAAGTTGGTGTATAGCTTGTGTTGTCGCAGGGTGTGCAAAACCTGTTGAATATGTTGCAAGTGTTCCGCCCAAGTCTTGTTGTAGATGAGGATGTCATCTAGATACACCACTACAAAAGTATTAGTGAATGGTCGCAAGATATTGTCCATCATCCTCATGAAAGTGGTTGGAACATTTGTCAAACCAAAGGGCATGACCAACCATTCAAAAAGACCTTCCTTTGACTTGAAGGTGGTCTTCCATACATCTGTCTGTTTTATCGGGACCTGGTGGTAGCCAGACTTCAGATCAATCTTACTGAAGTATTTGGAACCTGTGAGCTGATCAAGGACGTTGTTGTTTCGGGGAATCAGGTACCAATTTCTGAATGTGATTTTATTCAGGGCCTGATAATCAATACAGAGTCGCCAGGTTCCATCTTTCTTCAGTACCAGCACGATTGGGCTCCCACAAGGTGATGAGCTAGGACAAATGTGCCCCTTGTGGAGCAATTCTTGGATCTACTGCTTGATCTCCTCATTCTCTAACCTAGAGCGATGGTAGACTGGCCCATTGGGCAATGATGCGTCGGGGGTCAGATCAATGGGATGCTTGACCTGATAGTGCAATGATACCCCAGTAGGTGAGGAGAAGATATCTTAGTATTCTTCCATGACCTTATCCACTTGATTCTACTGCATGGAGAGGTTGGCCACGGAGGCCCTAGATGTGGCTGCGATCTTTCACTCATTCTAAGAGTGAATCACGAAGAAGACAAACTTCTTGGTCTTAGAGATGACCTTCTTACATTGTTTGGTAGAGATCAAGGAAATAGAACTAGGTAGGACAAGCTTGGGTATCCTGTACAATTTATTGTTCAAAGTAATAATAACACTACGAGGCCTAGACTCATATACAACATGCCGTTTCCATAAATAAGGTTGGTCCAAAAGAAAATTACAAAATTTGAGAGGAGAAACATCACAAAATACCTCGTCTTTGAAGGGCTTGATGTCATACGATAGGCGACACAGTTGGTTGATGCGAAGATCGCTTCCTTGGTGGAGCCATCTAATGGTGTAAGGTTGTGGGTGCAACGTTGTCGACAGGGCTAGCCACTTGATGACCTCTGCTGAGATGAGGTTCTTCTGGCTACTTCTATCAACGATAAAGTGCAATGGGTAAATTTTACCCACATCTATGAATGAAAAAGTTGTTCGCCTTCCTCTGTCTCATCTGGTTCACCGGGATGGAGCTTAGTGGTAGCAACGGTAGCACTGGGTTCCCCGTCAATGATCTATCTCCTCTTTTTGGTTCAGACTTAGAGTCGGAACCCGCATCTGTTTCAAAGGATTTTACCTCAACCACCAACAACTGCTTTGAGTGGCAATCAATATTGTTATGCCAGGGGCTCTTGTGGAAGTCGCACCACTTCTTGGTATCTTTCTTTGTCTTTTCGGTGTCCTTATTTTCTTGTGGCTTGGACTAGTTGATCTGAGCCTATCCATATTTTATCTATCCTTTTCTCTGCAGGTTGGGGTCGCCCTTTCCTTTCTTTTGCTGTGAGGGCTTCCCAGGCCCAAATTGTCGTGTCTTTTGTTTAAGCTTTTGCTTGATTTTGACGGCATATCGGTAGGCCACGCCCAAGGATGAGATGTCCAAAAACTCCATTTCGACTTGGATGTATCTGTGTAGAGCCCCATGGTATTTCATAACCAAATGTCGCTCAGAGTATTTGATACCTAGCTTGGTGCGCAAGGTATGAAAGGTATTTGTGAACTCGGGCACTGCTTGGTCTCTTTACTGCCGTAGTGTGGTCCATTTTGTATACAGGTTGTCATAACTTCGAACATGGTAGTATTGTTCCTTAATAACATCCCTTAAGGACTCCCAAGTGACCATGTCTGTAAATAATGAGGGATCCTCTGTTTCCTTTTGCTCACAGAAAGTTTCCCACCAATCTTTGACATGGGGAACGACTTTAAGGAGCGTAAAAGTAATATTTTCTCTATTTGAAAAGTTATGGACAGAGAAATACCCTTCTAGTAGATTCAACCATTTGTCTACAACATCTGTGTCTATCTGACATTCAAATATAGGAATATCAAAGTTGATTTGTACCTTGAAGGGGGTGATCCCTCTGCTTGAGGAAGATGTGTTGCATGTTGGTAGTTGCCGAAGGATTTGCGCAAAACTATCTGCCATCTCATTCCTTTGGTGCGTGAGGGATTCCTCTAACAACATTTTGAAAGGATAGCCTATCCTGTCGTCTTTATTTTCTCCCACCATGAGAGGTTTCTTGGTCATGCAAGAGCATTTTTCCTCAAGGGAAACAAGCTCGAGACCCAATTCTTTGTACCCTGACCTTGTTGGGGACATGCATTAAGAACGACAAGGAGCAGACTACTATGATACTATTGATCTGGATTTTATGAGCAGAATGAAATGAACACAGATTTATTATTAAAATATGATTAACAAAGAACAATAGAGATACATTAAAACCAATTTCTATTCAATAAGGAAATAAGCTGAAACTATAAATTGAAGTGGAAAATAAACTTGTTGGAATGGTGGTGGCTTATCTCTGAGAAGAGATGTGACAGTTGAGCTCATTCGCAAGAAGATGATTACAATGAGGCTCTGAAGGCCTTTTTACAATAATCATGAATGCCAAAACCCTAGACATCCAAAAACCTAACCCTAGGAGATGAAGCGCTAAAAGTCATGTGGCCCCCGTTGGGGTAAGCTAGTACATCAACTTCCTAGGGTCGTAACTTTTGCATACGATCTTCGTTTTTGGCGCACGATGGCCCACTAGAAAGGTCTATTTGAGGAATACGCATGTTTTCGTCAGACTCTAACGTTATTTAGAATCTAACTGTGGCAAGCCCTAAGAACATTTTTTAGGGCCTCAAAATGACCCTAGAAGTCAGGGACCCGAAAACTAGGAAAAATTGCCAAACTGGAAAAATGCCAAAATGAGCCAGTTGGAATAGGTGGGAGGCCACCAACATCCATCTGGATCATGGGAGGATGCCACATAGCACTGGAGAAAATCACCATCACATCGTGGAGGGTTGTTAACCCAGACACAAGTTGGGGATGTGAAATCATTGAGAGTTGTTGATCATGCTCTGATCTCCACCATCATATCTGAGGTGGGGACAAGTTCACGCATTGAAGGAAAAGGGGCATGATATGGGACCTGCCCATCCTTGTGGCCAATGAAGGGGGGTCACATGGTGGCCTAACAGAAAAGGTGGGATCCTTGTCCCATATGAAATCAAAGGTGTGTCAATTGGGTAGTTGGGGCCCACAAAATATTCATATTTTATTAATTCTAAGGCCAACTTAAAGGTAAAGAAAGAAGAAAGAGAAGAAGTAAGCAAAGAAAGAGGAATGCAGAGGCTGACAAGGAAAGGCTAGGGTGGCTAAAGGGATGACATGGCATCACCTTGGGGTGCCAAGTGGACCCAGAACACCACATCAACAACCATGTCAGCATAAATCAATGAAATTTCTCATAAATTTACAATGTTTTGCAGGTCATAATCTTACAGGGAATTTTTGAAGGTCTAAATAATGTTTTTTGGCGTTCTATTTTTTGGTATTGTAAGTTTCATAGGAACCATAGATAGTCTTTGTAGCTTAAATAAAAGAGATTGAGGAGATATTTCCAATGAGCTATTATGTTCGCAAAATGTATCTCGTATGAGGAAGTTACAATGGAAACAATACAAGGTAAAATTCTAGTGCCAACTGACTTCCAGAGGGCATAACTCCCTACTCATAAGTCAATTTGAGGCACATAAGTAGTCTATGGAAAAATCTTGAACCATAGAAGATATCTTTGGAGTTAGATTGGGAATATAGGTACCTGAAACTGTAAAATATGAGAGGGAAGATTCATGTAGCATTCAATGCAAAAAGGAGCAACAATCAAAACTTCAACATGTTGTAACTAGCAACATGGATGTTGGATGAAGGTGAAACTTGGTCATATTGCCCAAAATATAGGCATGAGAAAATTCAAATGGGATTTTTTCAAAATTCCAAAAGATTGGGTGTTTGGAATTAAGTTCAACATATGAAAGGTGCACTTAAAGGGAAGAATTGTGCATAATTTTATGGAATTGTTGAATTATTTGTCTAACAAATCCTATTGCATGCACATTTTGCAAAGTTAGAGACACAAATAGAACAAAGCTGGATCAACAAAAAGACCTCAAACATGGAAGATGCATAGAGAAATTACAACCATGAAGATGAAGTCAGGGGGTTGTATGTTAGCATGGGTAATGTAGGGACATAATCAAATGGGCACGGAGAAGGAAAAGAGAAGACCATAAATTTGGTGGAGACTATTAAGAGTTTGCAAAGAGATGTGTTGAGCTATAAATATGATAATGAGAGGCTTATGAAATATCAGGAGCAACATAATGGCTTCAACATCAAGTTGTTTCAGAGCTTAGACAGGATAAAGAAGAAGTTGGATAAGGAGACAGACTCCAGTAAATCAAAGGATCACTGATCTCATGCCAAAAAGGAAGAATATAAGAGTGTTGGTAGGAATCATCATCACTCACCAAGACACTCAATTAGAAGGGAACACACTAGTCCAATTTTTTATCCTGGAAGAAAACATAGTAGAAGGTCTAGGGTAGATGAATGACAAGGATAAATGAATAAGATCAAACCTCCTACCTTTTATGGTGAGCACAGAAAAGATGATGATGCAGAAGCTTGGTTGTTGGGATTGAGGAAGTACTTCCAATTACATAATTATTCCTCGCAAGAAGAATGTAGAATTGCAATCTACCAGCTTAAGGGAAAAACATCAATGTGGTGGGACCAATTTGTGCAAGTAAAACACATTGATGAGAAGAACATCACTTGGAGACAGTTCAAAAATTACTTTCAGAAGAAATAATTTTCCAAGCATTATTATGATAGGAATATGAAGGATTTCTTTGAACTCAAGCTTGGGAGCATGACCATGGATGAGTATGAGAGAAAATTATTGGAGCTATTGAGGTATGTTGACTTCATCATGGATGAGCAGGTTAATATTCAAAGGTTCCTGAGTGGGTTACCTTCAATATTAAATGATAAGATATAGTATGCTGATCCTAATACATTGAAAGAAGCAATAAGGAGAGCTAAGTGCCTTTATGATTAACATAGAGGAAGACCAACTTTCGAAAAGTCTTGGGAAGACAAAAAAAAAAGGTAAGATGGAGCAAAGGAAGAAAGAGCACAAGCCACCATTCTTTACAAATAGTTCTCAAGGGAAGCCAACTCAAAATGAACCCAGAATGTTAGAAACATTGGGAAAAAGGCCAAGGAAACAACCTATTAAATGTTGGGGTTGTGAGAGAGATCACATGTACAAATATTTCCCTCATAGAGGTGAATGAGTGAAGATTGTTCACAATTTACAATAGGATGACATCATTGAGGACATGGGCAGAAGCATGCCAAGGATGTATGCAACTTTGGACAACAAGCAAGGTGAATTTTAGTCTCATATGATTGAAGTGGAAGGTAATATCAATGATCAACCTATAGTTATTTTAATTGATTCATGAGCTATCCATAGTTACATAGATCCTAATATTTTTGAGAGCTTTCATTTCCAAAGAAGCAAGCTTGGAAAATCTTGGTTAGTTCAGTTAGCTATAGTAGCTAAAAGAAGAATCAATGAGTTGGTTAAGGATTGTCCAAAGGACACGAATGGATTGAGCACAAAGGAATATTTGAACATCATACCTTTAGATTCGTATGATTTCCTAATTGGTATGGATTTGTTAGACAATCATGACGTTGTCCTGGATTGTTACAACAAGGCCTTCACTTGTTTGGATGAACAAGGGAACTTGAGGATAATTCAAGGTATTCCAAGGGCAATATCTATCAAACAAATTTTATCCTTGTAGATGAAAAAAAGATTTAGAAAAGGATGTCAAATTTATGCAGCTCATTTGGAAGAGGAACCTAAGGATAAAGTACCAAGTATTGAAGAATAACCAGTCTTGAAAGAATTTGAGGATGTGTTTAGAGAGATATTAGGGTTACCAGCAAAGAGAGATATATATTTCTCCATCAATTTGATTCATGGAGTTGCCCCCATGTCCAAGACTCCTTATAGGATGAGTACACCAAAGTTGAGGAATTACAAATGCAGCTTGAAGATATTTTGAAGAAGGGGTATATACACCCAAGTCTATCACCTTGGGGCACCAAAATACTATTTGTGAAAAAGAAGGATGGAACCTTGAGGCTATGCATTGATTTCATGCAATTGGACAAGGTGACTGTGAAAAACAAGTATCATTTTCCAAGGATAGATGATCTTTTTTATCAGCTAAAAGATGTAAAGATATTTTCCAAGATTGACTTCTGGTCAGGCTATCATCAGGTGAGGATTAAAGAAGAAGATATCAACAAGACAACATTTAGAGAAAGGTATAGTGATTATGAGTTTACAGTGGTGCCATTTAGGTTTTCAAATGCACTGACTTCCTTCATGTGTTTGATGAATGGAATTTTCAGAAATTACTTGGATAAGTTTGTCGTTGTCTTTTTGGATGACATACTTATATAATCTAAGTATTAAAAAGAGCATGGAAAACACTTGAGAATGGTGCTACAAGTATTGAGGGAGCATCAGTTGTATGCAAAGTTGAGCAAATGCTCATTCTATCAGAGGCAGATACATTATTTGGGCCATATTATTTCAGAGGAAGGGATAACAGTGGATCCTAAGAAGATAAAATCCATTGAAGGATGGCCACCACCAAAGAATGTCTCAGAGCTGAGTTCATTTATGGGACTTGTAGGTTATTACATAAGATTTATTAAAGGATTTTCAAGAATTGCACATCCAATCACTTCTTTACAAAAGAAGGGTGTGAAGTTCGAGTGGGCCTCTAAGTGTGAAGAAAGATTCCAACACTTGATGAATTTGTTGACAAGTGCACCTATCTTGAATATTGTTGATCCCAGTGAAGATTTCATTTTGTGCACTGATTTTTGCAAGGAAGGGCTTGGGGGAGTCCTTGGTCAAAATGGACATGTGATATGCTATGAGTCAAGGAAGTTGAAAGAACACAAGAGACACTATGCCACTCATGATTTAGAATCGAAAGCCATAATTCATGCCTTGAAGATGTGGAGGAATTATCTTATGGGGAAAATATTTGAGTTGAGGACAGACCATAGTGGTCTGAAATATTTGTTTGGACAACCAACATTGAATGCTAGACAATTGAGATTGTTGGAATTCCTTAGTGAGTATTGTTGATGTTTTGTAGCCTCAGGCAAGTATTCTCACATTGGCCTTGGTGTTAGGCATGTGAGAATATTCGTTGACACCCACATTGAATTTTTGTTTTGGAGAAAACCCCTTGTATATTGAGTCGGGGTTTGGTTGGGGATTCTCACCCACATGGATGAATACACAATTCTAATTTAATGTTGAGTTTAAATAAGGGCTCCTTAAAGTAAGTTAAGGGATTATAAACTCACTTTAGAATCCTATAAAAGGAGAAGAAATGTGAGGATCATTGTGACATCTCATTATGACATTATAGAGTTTGCATGAATGAGTCAACACTCTTGCCAAGGAGATTGGGTGGAAATTTTAGCAAGGAAATTATGCACTTATGGCAAATCTAGCCTAGAGTTCTTGGATATTCTATTTCTATTTTTCAGACAAGGATAAGTCACACATATGAGCTCACACATGTGGGGAATAAAGGAGGAAGGATAACCACATGTGTGATATGGAACAAGTCGCGTGTGTGGGAGAAATAGGTCGCATGTGTGGAGAAAACATGCAACACGTGTGACAGGTCTGTACAACTGTAGCAAGGAGAAAAAAGGCCACAAGTGTGAGTTTTTTGGGCAGGTTGCAAGTATGTATGGCTGACATCAGTAGTCCATACATCTAATGTCAGTAAGTTGTAAGCATATTTGTAAGTTGGGGAATTTCCTTGGAAATTTGTTGAATTTGTGATTTTGTTAGAGGACAATTTTTTTCCTTGATTTTGTTGATTTTGTGATTTGCTGAGAGGAATGATTTTTCCCTCAGCTTCGAAAAGGTTACAGAACAAACATTTATGTTTCTTGTGCATGAATAGTTTCTCTTTGATCTTTATGTTTCTGCTATAATTTACTATCATAATTTCAGTGTAAAATTATTCAATGATAACAACCCTAGGGTTTAATGTTTGAAGTCACTTGGAAGTAATTTTCAGATATGAAATTGAGTGCATTTAATTGTACATGAAAATTTGACAAGTATGACTTTGATATAAAGCATATCAAAGGCAAGGAGAACAAAGTGGCTAATGCACTCAACATGAGAGTGTATGAAATGCATGCTACAACCATCATCATGTACAAATATAATTTGAAAGACATAATTTTGGAAGCTGCAAAGTTAGATCAACATTATTGTAATACCCCTAGGCCTAATCCCAATTGTAATGCAAATACAGTTGTGCATGTAGGCTGGTGAGCCAGGAACTTTTTGGGTCAATGCGCCTATTTTGTATTATGTAATACCACTTTGATTTTAATGGAAAAACATTGATGTTGCGACTATCCTGAAAAGAAAGAGTTTGGGGGAATACAATCCACTAGATGGGAAAGGGGGCTAAGGGTCTAGGAAGAGAGCTAAGCCATAGGGGCTTAATCCAAAGTAAATATTATTAAATATTTCCTAAAGTCACTTTATGGGATATACCAATTTATCCTAAGTCCCCAAAAGGGAGGAAACAAATCACCAAGTGGGTTCGGAAGAGAGTTCAAGAGATGACAAGTGTCAACCCAAGTGCATGCAAATTAAATAGGAAAAACATTGTGTTTTTTCCATTCATTTTCAATCATTCCATCATGTTGTCCACCTCTCCATCATTCACACCATCTCCCTATTGTTGTTGTAGTTACTTCTACCATGCCCATTTTTGCTTGAGGATGCTTGAAGCAGGATTTGTTGGAAATTAAGATGAAGAAGTGGGTTATTAGGCCCATGTGCCTTCTCTCCAGGTGAGAGAAGTGTTGTCGAAGAAGCAGGTTGTCAAGCACATGAGAATTCTCTCAAGGTGAGATAATTTCCTGAAATTTGATTCCCAATATGTTAATATGCAGCTACATGGATCTGAGACTTCCTTTCCGTCCTGTTGCTGAAGCCCTGGAAGGGAAATGGGGCAGTCGAAGGACTGTTGAGAAGAGAAGGGGCACACTTCCTGAGGTGGGACATGCATGTAGGGAATGAGAAACCATAGTTTGGATATTAAACTTGGCACCTGAATTGGAAAGTTGTTGCTACTGAGAGACCTTACCTAGATAGGATTTCCTTTCCTAAGTGGAGTTTAAGCCCCAACTTGGGGGTGATTTGCTGTTGAGTTATAAGAAGTAGAGTCTAAGGCTGGGAGGAAAGTTAGAGGTCTGTATGGATTTGGTGGCTCATTTATACATATAAGTGTCCACTATGTTCTTACATAAATTGTGTAAGTGTTTATGTATTCCTATTATGGGTATTTGTTGTATTATGCTACAATATTTTTGTTATCATAAATGCCCAAGAATGGCACTTAAGTGTTATAGACATGAGTATTTGTTTTTGTAATTATATTTGTGTATATGCTACTAGAATTTCCAGGAAATGTAATTATATATTCTCAGTCATGGTAATTGCTGATGGAATTATGCATCTATGTTATGTTTTTTCCTAAATGTGTTGCATGTGCATCTTGTAGCTATATTACGTAATTCTTGTACATGGGTAGTGAAAATAAAGGAGTGAATATGATATGAGGAAAACCATGCCTGAGTATATGTTGTGAGTGTTCTATATATAATTATGTTCATATGCTTAGCTAAACCTGGTGTTGCTTAACCAACACGGGATGGAAATGCCCTTGTCTAGGTATGGACAGTGTGCAGGGCACAATTCTTTATTTACAAGACATTGGGAAAAGCCTTCGCCGGTCTAGCAGGGTTTTACAGACTTAGGATGGCCTGATTAACCTTAGGAATGCCTTAGAGTAAAACCCATATTTTCTAAAAGTCCAAAATTGGACTATTTAATCCAGGAATAAACTATGTTTTTACGTCAGAGGATCATGTTCATTGACCCAACATGACATCACAATCCTGGTCGTTGGTTGTAATTCCTCACATTCAAGGGCTTGTTGAGGGTCAAGTCATTATTGACCGTTGGATCCATCGGTGGGTGGATCAAAATGATCGTATCCATTGATCGTCATAGTACCGTCAGATTATTCCATGGTAGGGTCGAAATGAGACTCCTAATTGACTAGAGTCATCAATCCATTGGAGAATATTTAGAGTGATCATGACCATCTATCGCAGTGGGTCCTTCATAGTAGAATGGTTCATTGGAATGAAAATACCCTGAATGGGTAGAACTCCAAGGAGTAATCTTGGTCGTCGAACGGAGACCAATTGATATATAATCTTGATCGTTGATCTTGATGAGTCTCGTTTGGATGAGGCCAGGAGGAAGGTGATGTCACATTGACAAGGATGATGTCACCCACCCATTGCACAGAGGACATGTGTTAGTACCTCAAAGGATGTGATAGTGATCAATGATGATGTGTATGCCACGTCAGTCCACATGGAGGGTGGTTATTGTGCCATGTGGCAATATGTTATGGCACTTTGAGGGGGTGAAAAGTGATGTGGATTGAGTGCCATGTGTCAAGCCAGGCGATAGAGTTGGGTAGGGAGTCCTAGTTTAGTCACAACCGTCAGATCTATGGGTAGTATATCTAGACCCTTGATCAATTGGAGAACCCAAGTGTAATCTAAATCATTGATATTGGCGTGTCGTCATCATAGGTATAAGGTGAGTGAACCGAGAGAAGGCCAGAACGTCAATGACATAAGCATCAACGATACAACAAGATTCATTGATTTGTTGACTGGGCGAGAGGATCTCCAGCATTGAATCCTGTGAGACTCATTCAAAAGAGGACTGAGGAGGTTAACATCATTATGTTGTAATGGCTCTAGCACGACATGCTAGAAAGGCGACCATAGTGCTCCTAGGACAACAGGTGTCACCTTTTGGTTGGTTGATGATGATCTAGAGGTGAAAGACGATGAGGACTGTTGAACCCGTCGAAGGTGAAGACAATTGTAGATCTCGTCGAAGATGTGACAAGGAGATCCGGACCCTTAGATATAGAAGCATCGTCATCGGAGCATGGGAGGTTAATAAGGTCATGTTTGATCGAGAAGTGCTGACAATGACAGAGTAATTGTCGACGACAATAGAAGTCGGGGTTAATGACATTTGTTGGTCGACGAATAGATGAGATTAAACCTTATTCTTCGATCCATTGTAAGGCCCACATCACATGGTAAGGGACAAACAATAACCTCCATGTAATTTTGTGTCATCGAGATGATATGGATCGTAGAGATCAAGAGTCGAGAGTCATCAAATCTGGGAATGGTACTCATTGGAGTATCATAGTTGAAGTTTGGTTAGTGGGGTGAACTATGAGATAATAAATCCCGATGAAAATAAAGGTGGGCCAAAGGATCGAGCTCATGAAACTAACGTATCATTGCCACGTCGAATGGAATGAATAATAAGCAACCATGTGGATTCCACGTGATAATGAGCTAGTTGTTGGCCGATGAAGGCCTAATAAATTTGGAGGGCTATAACTTTTGATCCAAAGCTTAGAATTGAGCATGGTTACAGTCATTGGAAATATCTAGACGAGTATAATCAATCTACGAGGTCTAATTGAAGAAATGAAGTAGTTGGAAAAATTGAAATTTTGACACCCCATTAGCCTAAACGAGAACTAGGGGGTTGGGTGATGTCACAATTATATGCAAACAACAAAAAGATTACAACAAGGTAAATCTCAACAGAAAATTAAAGATTATGAGTTGAGAGAGGATGGAATCCTCATGTATAGGGGTATATTTTATGTGCCTAAATCTCAAGAGCTGAAAAATCTAGTGTTGAGAGAGATGCATAATGTTTCTTATGTTGGGCACCCAGGCTACCGGAAAGCAATTGTAGTTGTTAAGAGCCAATATTTTTGGCCTGGTATGAAGAAGGAGGTTGCTGATTATATAACCAGATGTCTTGAATGTCTGAAGGTAAAGGATGAGCAAAAACATTCAGATGGATTGCTACAACCATGGCCCATTCTAGACTGGAAATGGGAAGTGGCAATAATTTATTTCATCACCAAGCTGCCCAAAATAGTGGAGCAACATGATTCCATCATGGTGGTGGTGGATAAATTAACTAAAGCTACTCATTTTATTTCAGTGAAGCTAATTCACAAAGCAACTAATATTGCAGATATTTATATGAGAGAAATTTGCAGGTTACATAGTGTGCCTAAGGCAATTATTTCTGACAGAGATCCCAAGTTCACATCAAAATTTTGGAAGGGATTAGTTAAAGGATTTTTGACAAATTTGAATTTTAGCACAACATATCACCCATAATCAGATGGGAAAATAGAAAGGATCAATCAAGTGATTGAGGATATGCTAAGAATGTAACGTCCCTGACCATCCATGTCGGACCACACTACACCATAGAAATCTTACTGTTCTCTCTCTACAGAACATACTGTAACCTACCCAGTATGCAATTGAGCTATGCCACATAAATTTTTTGAACTGCATGCAATTAAAACATACACACACTGAACTCTTGCAGAAGAATTATATATAAAATGTAAACATACAAATACATATGTAAATATACAGATTCACACAAAAATAACAGTAAACATATACATGCAGCATATACAGGAAATACTCATAAATATATAGACAGTCATAACCACAAATAAGATAAACCCATGAAAATACACATGTAAATAACAATGCAACATCTAATTTATCACACAATTGGCACTTATCTTGGTAAGAATGTCACCAACTGCGTGAAGGCCTTCCACGAACCTCCCAGCCTTAGACCACACTGTTCATCACTCTCAACAGTGAGTCACCCCCGAGCTGGGACTAAACTCCACCCGGATAAAGGGATTCTTAACTAGGCTAAAGGCTGATAGACAACCAAAAAGACTTTGTCTCAGGTGCCAACTCAAACTAACAACCTATAGTCCCTCATTCCCCACATGCTTGTCCCACCCAGGAAGTGTGCCCCTTCTCTGCTCAATACTCCTTCGATAGCCCCACTTCCTTTTCAGGCTTCAGCAATAGGCCGAACATGAAGTCTCAGAGCATTGTAGCTACAGTTTAGCACCTTCAGGAAATCAATTCCCAACAATTCTCTCACCCAGAGAATTTCTCACGGCCCTGACAACCCGCCTCTTCAATATTCCACGGGCTTGAAAACCCACTTCTTCAATCTATCTCCCAAGCTAACCAGCTACACCAACACAAAATGGCTATGGATATGGGTTCAGGTACAGTCACGAAGATATGAAAGATAGCTCAATGGGTGTGTGCATGTTCATGGATGATTGATTAGATGACTGAATGATGGAAGGAATGATAGGAAGAATGATGGAAACAGATGGGAAAATGAACTAAGTCCCAACAATATGTATGCATGTCCCCAACTTGACACTTGTCATGTTGGGAGATACTTTGGTCCACTTGTCCCCAACTTTATAACTTAGGATAAAATAATTATCCATACTTTATGATTTAAGAAATATTAATATGATATTCCTTTTTGTCTTAAGCTCCCTAGCTTATCCCTTTTCCTTAACTTTTAGGCCCCTCCCTTTCCCTAACCAATGGAGTTTAGTCCCCCATCTCTTTTATCGTGGTCGGTCTGCGTGCAACGATGCATTTTATATTAATCATGAGATATATACAAAAGTAGGTGCACTGGCCTTTAACATCTAGGCTCTCTAGCCTAATCAAAACATAAGCATCCTAGCTTATAATAACTGGCTAACCAGCCTATAAAACATAGCATACACACAAAGGTTCTCTGGCCTCACAATCGTGCGCACTTAAGATGTTGCACGCAATATCCTGGAATGTGCACACTTTATCATTTTACTGCGTAGTACAAGCGCACACTAAGCCATGAAATGTGCATATAAAATGATATCAAACAACTCACTAGCTTAAGTAAATTTTCATTTACATTACAATTGGGTTCGGCCTAGGGATATTACAATCCCCTCCCCTTATTTATGCACTGTCCTTAGTGCATCATGTACCCATATACAACAAAATTTCAAAAATCCTCAAAAAGATGTGGGTATTCTACCTACATTGCATCCTCATGCTCCCAAGTAGCGTCCTCAGGACTGTACCAGTCCATTGGACCTTTACAAGCCTTATGGCTAGATTCCAGAGCTGTTTGATTTTTCGGTCCAGAATGCATATCAGATGCACTTGAAAAGCGCCTTCTTGCTCCACCTAAATCACATTCCAATCGATAACATGATTAGCATCAGGTATATATTTCTTGAGTAATG
Organism: Picea engelmannii; assembly: GCA_009831015.1. NCBI lineage: Eukaryota > Viridiplantae > Streptophyta > Pinopsida > Pinales > Pinaceae > Picea > Picea engelmannii. Next base: position 1,413,694 of record ML778519.1, read on the forward strand.
ATACATGGAATACATTATGAATAGACATAGATGCAGGTAATGCAATCATATAAGCTACTGGACAAATCCTCTCTAGGATTTCAAACGGTCCACAATAGCGAGCTAACAACTTTGAACAATTTCCCAATTTCAGGGAACTTTTGTTGGCTTTCAATTTCAAGAATACATGATCACCCACTTTAAATTCCCTGTGAGTTCTTCCTTTATCAACATAACTTTTCTGCCTATCTTGGGCAACCTTTAAATTTTGTTTTATTTTTATCATTTGCTCCTCCATTTCACTGAGCAAATCTGGCCCAACCATTGCTCTGTCTACTGGGTTATCCTAGCTTACTGGTCTGTTGCACTTTCTTCCATAAAGTGCCTCAAATGGGCTCATCTTTAGAGATGTTTGGTACCCATTGTTATAAGCAAACTCTACCAAGTGTAGGTAGTCTTCCCATTTTTATGGTTTATCCATCACATACATCCTCAACATATCTTCAATCATTTTATTCACCCTCTCTGTTTGTCCATCTAGTTTTGGATGATAAGCTGTGCTAAAATTCAAATTTGTTCCAAATCCATTAAATAATCCTTTCCAAAATTTTGAGGTAAATTTTGGATCTCTGTCAGACACAATTGTCTTTGGTATGCCATGTAATCTGGAAATTTCCTTCATATAAACATCAACAATGTTGGCTGCCTTGTGAGTGAGCTTAACTGGAACAAAATGGGTAGCTTTAGTAAGCTTATCCACCACTACCATGATAAAATCATGTTGCTTGTTTGTTCTGGGTAGTTTGGTGATGAAATCCATTGTTACAACTTCCCACTTCCACTCAGGAATGGGTAATGGTTGTAGCAAAACAACTTGGTGTCTATGCTCAACCTTTACTTTTTGACATTCCAAACATCTGACAATAACATCAACAACCTCTTTCTTCATGCCTGGCCAATAATATTGGCTTTTGATAGCTGCAATAGTTTTCTGATATCCTGGGTGTCCAACATAAGGCACATTATGCATTTCTCTCAATATCAGATTTTTCAATTCATTAGAATTTGGTACATACATTCTGCCCCTGTACATGAGAACTTCATCATTATCTAGCTTGTAATCTTCAATTTTCTGCTGCAAAATACCTTGCTGTAATTTTGCCACTAATTCTTTGTAATGCAAATCTGATTTGGCAACCTCTGTAATTCTGTCTTTCAAATCTGATTGGTACATGCTAATGGCCGTAGCATGCAATTCATGCACTCTTCTTCTGAGTGCATCAACCACTTTGTTCTCTTTTCCCTTGATATGCTTTATATCAAAGTCATATTCACTTATAAATTCTAACCATCTGGTTTGCCTAGCATTTAGAGTTGGCTGATCAAATAAATATTTCAGACCATTGTGGTCTGTCCTCAACTCAAACCTTTTCCCTGTGAGGTAGTGTATCCATTTCCTCAAGGCATGCACTATGGCTTCCAACTCCAAATCATGAGTGGCATAGTGTCTTTCATGCTCCTTTAACTTCCTTGATTCATAACATATAACAAACCCATTTTGAGTGAGGACTCCACCTAGTCATTCTTTACATGAATCTGTGCATACAATGAAGTCTTCATTTGGATATGCAATCCTTACTATTGGAGCACTTGTTAATAACTGTTTGAATTGTTGGAAACTCTTTTCACAATCCAATGTCCACTGAAACTTCACACCCTTTTTTTGCAAGGAAGTGATTGGGTGTGCAATCTTTGAAAATCCTTCAATAAATATCCTGTAGTATCCTACAAGGTCCATGGATGATCTGACCTTTGTCACATTCTTTGGCATTGGCCATTCTCTAATGGCTTCTATCTTCTTAGGATCCACTACTATCCCATCCTCTAAAATGATATGACCCAAATAATGAATTTGCTTTTGATAAAATGAGCACTTGTTCAATTTGGCATACAACTGATGCTCCCTTAACACTTGCAACACCATCCTCAAATGATGCTCATGCCCTTCTTCTAACTTGGAATATATAAGAATGTCATCCAAAAAGACAATGACAAACTTGTCTAAATATTCTCGAAAAACACCATTCATTAAGCACATGAAAACAACTGGTGCATTTGACAACCCAAATGGCACCACTGTGAACTCATAATGACCATACCTTGTCCTGAAGGCGGTCTTGCTGATATATTCCTCTTTAATACTTACTTGATGGTATCTTGATCTAAGATCTATCTTTTGAAATATCTTTGCATCCTTCAATTGATCAAAAAGATCATCAATCCTTGGCAGAGGATACTTGTTCTTAATAGTCACTTTATTCAACTGTCTGAAATCAATGCACAATCTTAATGTCCCATCTTTCTTCTTCACAAACAAGACTGCAACACCCCAAGGTGACACACTTGGGTGTATATACCCCTTCTTCAGAAGTTCTTCAAGCTGCATTTGCAACTCCTTCAGCTCTGGTGTACTCATTCTGTAAGGAGTCTTTGACACTAGAGCTGCTCCAGGCATTAGATTTATAGAGAAATCAACATCTCTCTTTGGGGGTAGTCCTGGTACCTCCTTGAACACACCTTCAAAATCTTCCAGGACTGCATAATCTTCCAAATTTGGCACCTTATCTTTAGGTGTCTCCTCCATATGAGCTGCAAATATTTGACACCCTTTTCTGTAACATTTCTTCAGCTGCAATGCTGAAATCTCTCTGATGGTTACTTCCCTGGGAACTCCCTGCACCTTCCTTAGGGTCCCTTCCTCATCCAATCAAGTAAAGGCCTTGTTATGACAGTCTAGGATGGCATGATGTTGGTCCAACCAATCCATTCCAATTATACAGTCATAGGAACCTAAAGGTAAGATGTTCAAATCTTCCCTGGTGTTCAGCCCATTCATGTCCATAAAACATGACTTAACCATCTCATTAACTTTTCTTTTGGCTCCGGTAGCCAGCTACACCAACCAAGATTTCCCATGCTTGCTTCTTGGCAAATGAAAAATTTCCACCATCTCAGGATCTATATAACTATGACTAGCTCCTGAATCAATTAAAATAGCAATGGTTTGGTTGTTAATCATACCTTCCACTTCAATCATATGTGATTGATACTCTGCTTGCTTGTTGTCCAGGGTTGCATAGATCGTTGGCACATTTCTGCCCATGTCCTCCATTTTTTCAGCTTGTTTTACATTGCGAACAATTCTCCCTTTTTCACCTATGTGAGGACAATCTCTGAACATATGATCTCCTTTACAACCCCAACATTTAATAGGTGGTTGCCTTGGCCTTTGACCCCTTGTCTCAATTGTTCTGGGTTCTCTAGGAGTTTGTTGTCCCTGTGGATTATTTCTGAAGAATGGTGGCTTAGTTCCCTTCTTCCTTTGATCCATCTTGAATTTCTTCTTGTCTTCCCAAGCTTTTTGGAAAGTTGGCCTTGATTTTTTCTAATCATAAAGGCATTTAGCTCGCCTTATGGTCTCCTCCAATGTCTTGGGATCATCATACTGTATTTTGTCACTAATGAATGATGGCAATCCACTCAAATACCTATGAATCTTAACTGTCTCATCCTTGATGAAAGAGACATACTTCAGCAGTTCTAAAAACCTTCTCTCATATTCATCTATGGTCATACTCCCAAGCTTGAGTTCAAATAATTCTTTCATTTTCTTGTCATAGTATCTCTTAGTCAAGCATTTCTTCTCAAAATACTTCTTGAATTCTCTCCAAGTAACACTTTTCTCTTTAATTTGTTGCACCTACACCAGTTGATCCCACCACATGGATGCCTTTCCCTTGAGTTGATAGATAGCAATTCTACCTTTTGCATGAGAAGAATAATTATGCAATTGAAAATATTTTCTCATGCCCAACAACCATGTCTTTGCATGTTCATCCTTCTTGTGCTCACCATCAAATGTAGGATGTTTGATTTTGTTCATTTCTCCTCGTATCTCATCCACCCCAGACCTCTTGTGCTTCCTGACAAGGGATGGACTTGAGCTGTTGTCTTCTCTCTTATTGGAATGCCTTGGGGAGTGATGGTGATGTCTGCTAACTCTTCTTGCTTTTCTTTTCTCATCAGAAGGCCTGTGACTTCCTGATTTTATCCTTGTCCAATTTCTTTTCTATTCTGTTCAAGCTCTGCAATAAATTCATGTTGAAGTCATCTTGCTACTCCTTAGCTCTCATAATCCTTTCATTATCAGCTTTATGGCTATGGACATCCTTCTGCAAATTTTTAATGGTCTCTGCCATATTCATGTTTTCATCCCTTTCTTCTCCATGTCCATGGGAGTTTGTTCCTTCAATGCCCAAATGGACATCCATTCCTCTGATTTCATCCTCCTGACTATAAGTCTCTTGTGCATATTCCATTACTATGGACTTTGTGTTGATCTTGATCTGATATAGTTGTTTTTAACTCTGCAAAATGTGCAGCCAACAAAACTTTGTCAGGCTAACTGTTTCAACAATTTCATGAAAATAATATATATCAAAATTCTTTCTTCTGATTTCCTGGAAATTTGAATGCCCAAATCAATTTTTGGGTGGATATTTAGATTCTACTATCCAAGACCTTTCCAACTCGTACTCCCATGCTCAATTCTGAGTCTTGAGTAGAAAGTTATGGCTATTTGAAATTTGCCCATTAACTTTTTCTGTTCATTTTTCAACTTGGCGCAATTCTTCTTTGTAATTATGCATTTTTGCACCAACTCCCTTGGATTTTTTGTAGGATCTCAATTGGGTTTCCTCATATACATATTATGGACATTCTTTCCAAGTTTCAACTCTTTCTGGTTTCTGGGATGCTAGTTACAGCCTGCTGAAATTCCAGACCAAAATACCATATTGTAACTGATATGATACAGGTACCTTCTTTTCCATTTTAAACATTTTTATCATGCCCATAAATTTAATTAAACTCTCGGATTGTCTTCTATGGCTCAATATCTTTCCATTGACTGCTCTTGCGCTTCAATCTGATTCCGGAGCATAAAGTTATGGCTCTTTGAAGTTAGTGGGGTCTTAAAATTTACCCTTCATTGTTTGTGCTGTAACTTTCTCATAAAAGCTTTGTTTGATGAACAATTTACACCATTAGAAAGCTCTCTCTGAGCTCTTTTATTTGAGGTGCAAAGACAGAGTGTACCTTCGATACACCTCTGTCTTGTGGTTTTTGATTTGCTAAAAATTCTCTTAAGGCCCTCAAAAACGTGCTGCAAAAAGATGACATTCAAATGATATAAAACGTCACAAAAAATCACTGGTTTTCTGTTGTTGTTCACCCTTCAAACGACTTCATGTGCACAAATTTCAATCTGTGCACCCATATTTATTTACCATGTGCATAAAAAACACAAGGTAAATCGTGCTTCGTGCACTTTAAAACCACTATGTATCACTTCTCTGTTGTGCCAATAACTTGCACGCACTACTTTTATGTCGCGCGCCAATACCCACCGCGCACAGTTTTGGGACTGCACGCTGATATCCACTGCACGCAGTTTTTGTACCACATTGATATTCCATGCACATTTCACTCGACACGTTGCACCATGCCAAAGTTTAGTACGCCCCACCGCGCACCAATACTTTGTGCGCACCATTCACTAAATTGTCGTGTGACCACATTTACCCACATTGCGTGCATAGAAACAAAACTCCTTTGCGCTCTGCCAACACTACACACACCACACACATCATTATTATGTGTGTGCACACTACGTAATGCTAAATTTATTGCCTGGTCCTGTACCCCAACATTTTTCCGCGCGGCACCAAAATTTAGTGCGCATACCCGCACACTAACATTTTTCTGTGTGGCATCGAAATTTAGCGCACGCCCGCACACTAACATTTTTCCACGCGGCACCAAAATTTAGCGCACACACCTGCACACTAACATTTTTCCACGCGACACCAAAATTTAGCACGCGCGCCCACTTTCCAATATCTTGCCGCGTAGTTCCAAATTTTACCTATCACAAGCTTTTCACTGCGCATCATGTATTTTTAGTGCACCCTCCTACGCACACTCATTTTTATGCGCAACTAGTCCTGGTGAATTCCGCTGCAGAAATTGGGGCTTTTGCTTAACGTTTTCCCCAATTTACCATAGATATTCTACAATTATGAAATTCGTTCAGTTTCACCCGATAACACCAATTCAACCTCTGTAACAACAAATCGTTGTGGGTTGACATTTCTGAAACAAATTTATCCAAAAATCAATTTGCAAATTGAGAATTTTAATTATAAAACTCGCTCCAACTGTTATGGCTTCTCTGTAACTTCAAATTCGACCAATTCTAGGTTTGAATTTGCTAGAATAGATATTAAAACAATAATATCTCACCACTTGGCCGAATTTCTCCATTTTCTCATGAATTTAACAACATAAATTGGGTTTTTTCCCCAATTTCGCCTAGTTGTTGTTACTTTTTACCATGGACGTTCTACAAACTGAAATTTGGCTACTTCGAAATAAATCCTCTGTGACATTTCACTTCAACTCAACCTTCTCGGCCTATCCAGGCTCAGTGTTGAAAACTGAAGCTCTGATATCATATTGTAACGTCCCCGACCATCCATGCCGGACCACGCTACGCCAGATAACTCTTACTATTCTCTCTCTGCGGAACATATTGTAACATACCCAGTATGCAACTGAGCTATGCCACATAAAATTTTCAAACTACATGCAATTAAAACATACGCACACGAAACTCTTACAGAAGCATTATATATAAAACGTAAACATACAAATACATTGTAAATACACAGATTCACATGAAAATAACAATAAACATATACATGCAACATATACAGGAAATACCCATAAATATACAGACATTCATAACCACACATAAGATAAACCCATGAAAATACACTTGTAAATAACAATGCAATATCTAATTTATCACACAATTGGCACTTATCTTGGTAAGAATGTCACTAACTGTGTGCAGACCTTCCATGAACCTCCTAGGCTTAGACCACACTGTTCATCACTCTCAACAGTGAGTCACCCCCGAGCTGGGACTAAACTCCACCCAGGTAAAGGGATTCCTAACCAGGCTAAAGGATGATAGACAACCGGAAAGACTCTGTCTCAGGTGCCAACTCAAACTAACAACCTACAATTCCTCATTCCCCACATGCCTGTCCCACCCAGGAAGTGTGCCCCTTCTCTGCTCAATAGTCCTTCGGCTACCCCACTTCCTTTTCGGGCTTCAGCAACAGGCCGAACATGAAGTCTTAGAGCATTGTAGCTGCAGTTTAGCACCTTCAGGAAATCAATTCCCAACAATTCTCTCACCCAGAGAATTGCTCATGGGCTTGACAACCCGCCTCTTCAATATTCCATGGGCCTGACAACCTGCTTCTTCAATCTATCTCCCAAGCTAACCAGCTACACCAACACAAAATGGCTATGGATACAGGTTCAGGTACAGTCACAAAGATATGAAAGATAGCTCAATGGGTGTGTGCATGTTCATGGATGATTGAATGGATGACTGAATGATGGAAGGAATGATGGGAAGAATGATGGAAAAATATGGGAAAATGAACTAAGTCCCAACAATATGTATGCATGTCCCCAACTTGACACTTGTCATGTTGGGAGCTACTTTGGTCCACTTGTCCCCAACTTTAGAACTTAGGATAAAATAATTATCCATACTTTATGATTTAAGAAATATTAATATGATATTCCTTTTTGGCTTAAGCTCCCTAGCTTATCCCTTTTCCTTAACTTTTAGCCCCCTCCCTTTCCCTAACCAGTGGAGTTTAGTCCCCCATCTCTTTTATCGTGGTTGGTCTGCACACAACGATATATTTTATATTAATCATAAGATATATAAAAAAGTAGGTCCACTGACCTTTAACATCTAGGCTCTCTAGCCTAATCAAAACATAAGCATCCTAGCTTATAATAACTGGCTAACCATCCTATAAAACATAGCATATACACAAAGGCTCGTTGGCCTCACAATCGCACACACTTAAGATGCTGCGCGCGATATCCTAGAATGTGCACACTTCATCATTTTACTGCGCAGTACAAGCATGCACTAAGCCATGAAATGTGCATACAAAATGATATCAAATAGGTCACCAGCTTAAGTACATTTTCATTTATATTACAATTGGGTTCAACCTAGGGATATTACAAAGAATGTCTGTGATGGATAAACCATCGAAGTGGGAAGTTTATTTACATTTAGCTGAGTTTTCTTATAATAATGGGTATCAGACATCTTTGAAGCATTATATGGAAGAAAGTGCAACATATGAGTGAGTTGGGACAACCCAATAGACAGAGCAGTGGTTGGGCAAAAATTACTTAGAGAAATGGAAGAGTAGATGGTAAAAATAAAGCATAATTTGAAGGTTGCTTAGGATAGGCAGAAACTTTATGCATACAAACGAAAAATGCACATAGAATTTAAAGTGGGTGAGCATGTCTTCTTGAAACTAAAAACTAAGAAGAGTCCACTTAAATTGGGGAGTTGTCCAAAGTTGGCAACAAGATATTGTGGACCATTTGGGATCTTGTCAATGATTGGTTCCATTGCATACATGCTTGCACTTTCTGCATCCTTGTGCATATATAATGTGTTTCATTTGTCATTGCTTAAAACATATGCGCATGATGCTAATCATGTAATTGATTGGAATGTGATTCAGGTGGAGCAAGAAGGTGACTTTCGAGTTTAATCGGAGTGCATATTGGATCGAAAAGTCAAGCTTCTCTAAAATCGAGCAATAGGGCTGGTAAAGGTTCAATGGACCTGTTATAGTTGTTCGACAACACAGGTATTCCAACAGAGGACGAACACCTTCAGTAACCACTCACATAACCAGATCAAAGATCAACACACCGATGTTTTCACGTGGTAAAACCCCTACGGGGAAACATCCACGGCCCCAGCCAACGCGG
>ML778519.1:1428459-1505258 GCA_009831015.1 Picea engelmannii
GTCGGGAACATATCGTGACCGTCGGATTTCCTAACTACAAATGCATACTAATGCATACTAAAGAAACACACTTTTACCTAACGACATATTAGACCAAGTAGATCTTAACTAACTCCTAAGTGTCTAAATATCCTAACAATAGTCCTAAAAATGCAACATGGGAGCATGTCGATGCCATCCAAGAGGAGTACCCACATCTTTTTGAAGATTCTTGAATATTTTTTCTTGTACATGTGTATATAATGCATTGAGGATAGTGCATAAATAAGGGGGAGGGGAATGTAATACCCTTAGGTTGAACCCTAATTGTAAATGTACATGTGCTTTATAGGTTGGTGAGCAAATATGTTTTGGGCCATAATGCATTTGTACACACACACACACACATATTGAGGCCAGGGTGCCTGTGTGACTTAGGCCCAAGAGACTATGAGTTGAAAGGCCCATGATCCTAACAATTGTAACATGTAATCACACATTATGATATTAATAAAATACATCACTGTTGCAGACCAAATAAAAAAAAAAGAGTATGGGGGGATAGGACTCCATGAGAGGGAAAGGGGGCTAAGGGTCTAGGAAGAGGGGCTAAGTCATGGGGGCTTAAGCCAAGGGAATATTATATTATTATTAAAAAATCCAAAAGTTATGTGATATTATTTTATCCTAAGTTCCTAAAGGTTGGGAATGAGTCATCAAGTGGGGTCAATACTAGTTCATAAGGTGACAAGTGCCAAGTTAAGAGCGTGCAAATATATAGTTGGGAATTAGTGTAATTACATCATTCATTCCATCATTCACTCAATCATCCATCATCCATACCTTTGCTGAGAGAATGGGGAAATATGATTGTTACCCTATAAATCCTTGGAGGTTTGGGCTGAAGAAGAAGGTTGTTAGGCATTTGGAGCATTCTCTATTTAGTGAGAGAATTGTTGGGCCAATGAGTGCTAAGATTTTACAGCAGCCTTGCATTCCAAGTGCTACAAATCCATGAGACTTCCTGGTTGGCCTATTGTTGAAGCCCTATAAGGGAAGTGGGACAACCGAAGGACTATTGAGCAGAGAAAGGGTACACCTCCTGGGGTGGGATAGGCTATGGAGAATGAGAGGTTGTGAGTTGGGAACTGTTGCTGGAATTGGCACCTTGTCCCGAGCTTTATTGTGTTGTTTGTTAGACCTTAGTTGGCTTAGGAAGCCTTTTCCTTGGTGGAGTCATAGCCCCAACTCAGGGGTGACTTGTTGTTGAGATTTTATGTACAGTAGAGTCTACGACTAGGAGGAATGTTTGAGGTCTACAATCATTCAATGATTTAATTAAAAGATAAGTGTATTTTATGTGTTTCTGATGTTTACTGTGTGTTTCATTATATTATACTGTAATTGTATATATATTTATGCATGGTTTATATGTCCTAGAACTACATAATTATGTTTATAGGAATAACATTTAGTTATTAATGGTATCATAGGAAAAACAATTTGTGGCATGGCTCAGCTTGGATGGTTGGGGATGTTACAATTTATCACAATCTTAGAAAGGTCAAGATAGTAGACCAAAAAATTATGTGGAGGCGACCTTCCAATGTCAAGATCAACTAGATGGAGTAATCAAGAGGATCTCAAATACTAGCAAGAGTCAAGCCCATGATCTACATGCTATGTAGAGGACTTGAGTGCTAGATATGGATATTTAAGGTGACCATTCTAGGATTTGACTATCCACTTAAAGTTTTGTATCATCATCACTACATGGAAGATCATCAAAGTAATGGGGGAAATAGTATCAAACTCTACAAGAATGATGGCTTAAGAGAATTATCTCTTAGAATGAATATGCTTGGATAATATTGAGACAAGTATCATCTATCCAAATTTGGTACATTGATTGAAGGAAAGCTCCCTAAATCTCACACACGTATAGGAGAGTAGATGTGGTCAACAAGTAAAAGAGGTATATCTTCCAAAGAATTTCCCAAAATTGACATTGGAAACCATGCTAGAAACACTACTTCTCAAGAGTGGTGAGATCCTTGTAACTCTTTCTTAGAGGAAATTCTGATACAAGTGTTAAATTGAAACATGGTCTATAAAATATGATGATGAAGATAGATATTTCATTTCCTTTACAAAATTTTTATGTTATCTAATTATATTTATGTTAATGGGAACTAGGATGATGATTATTATCTTTATATAAGTGGGGGTTATGCAAAGACATTATTTTATATGGTTGGAAGTCTTATAATAGTACAATAGATTCATCTTAATCTTGGATCAATACACTGCAAATAAAACACTAATTAGTGGAGGTTTTAACGAAACCACTTCTTCCTTCTACATTTTTAGTGGAGGTTTCTAGTGGAGGTGGATGGGTAGAGGTTTGTTGGACAGGCATTTTGAATAACTAAGTTTTGAATAGTGTGCACAAAATCAGAAAAGGGAGTAGTTTGTGGGGTCAAAGTAGAAGTCGAAGCATGTGTAAAAGCAAGAAGAACAATAATTAAACATGCAGGAGAAAATGAAGGAAAAACAACATGCTGGTGAAAAAGAAGGAAAACAACTAGGACATATTAGGGTTTTGGGATAAGCTATTAGGGTTCTAAGCCCTAACTCTATGTATAAATGATCAAAATCTGGACCAGGGGTCAAAATTTAGCTCAAAAATCAAAGTTCTCGGAATTGTCTCGAAACGAACGAGAGCATAGCCCTCGTCGTCACAAACCCAACGCAACTTGTTTGGGTTCAAACGGACGTCGGGAGCGAGAGATATCGCGATCTGTTTGAATCGTCAAAAAGGTAAAAAAAGGGACGTTGACTGTGCAGTCCGTATAGTCCATACAGGATGACGTGGTAGAGGTCATATGTCCATACACTGACATGGCATATGATGATGTGGCAGTTTCAGATTGGCTGACAGTTGAACGAATCATGTTTCGACACGTGGCATCATTTTGGCAAATGTTTTGGTGCCACATGGCCCAGTCATGGGCTGCCACTTGGCACCCCATTATTGGCTATGGTTGTTAGTTCAAAAGTTTATAGAGTCTGTGGGGATCAAACCCCAGACCTCCCCACCGACAAAGCCTTTGCAATGTCCGCCCTGCCAACGCGCCACACGTGATTCTTATTATATATATAAGTTTAAATTTATTTAAATTAAAACTATTGTATTTTGGTGTGGGGGTCGGTCTGGGGCTTAGCCCCAGCCCGTGGTTTCGACGTTCATGCATGTGACCGGTGGTTACATAATTCGTTCACACGATAAGCCTCCAGTCGCACACTCCTCTACATATGACCGATGATCATTTGCGCGCGGGATTTGGTACAAAAAAGGTTAGCCCTCGGTCCAGACTCCATTACATATGACTGTGTCTATTTGTGCACGGGAATTCGGATTCGGTTTAAATGGTTTAACCACGCGCCTGAAAAGTGGTGTTTATCCATTGGTTTTTTAAACAAAACTCATCTTTTTGTATTTGCGCGTGGTCGTATGGTGCCCATATGCCCAACGGCTTGCGGTTGGGGGTTTTAGTTCCGTTAACCGTCCTACAGTTTGCACCGTTATGCGGTTGTGCTCGGTGCTGGGTTTAAGCACGTGTTTTGGAGCGTGTTCTGGGTTGAACGTACAAGAGGTGCATTTTGGCGAACCAGAGACAACAAGCTTGAAGGAAGAGAATGGCAGGAGGCCTATCTTCTTCATTTTTTGGTTGAATGAGGTGCCGTAAAAGCCCAGCTAGGGGTTTTTGGACATTCTAAATCCATTAGAACTATTTTCACAGCAATTTGAAAACTTCTTTTGCAGGTTTTTCACCATTTAAGTTTCAGGAAGCTCTAGGGAGCTTGAAGCCCTCATTGATTGAGGTCCTGTTTTGGTGAGTCCAAGTTTGTTTTCTATGACTGAATAGTCATTTTTGGCTAATTGTTATGCTCTGAACACATTGGGACAGGTTTCAGAGGCTTTTGAGGACTTTTACAGGTGTTTTTGCCAAAGAGAAGCTCAGGGAAGCTTGAGGCCACATGTAGAAGAGGTCATGCCAGGATGAGCCATGATCCGTTTTCAGAGTTTTATTAGTCATTTTTGGGGTTTTTATGTATTCTGATCTCAATGGTACAGTCAGAATTTCCATTGGAGTTGAGAAACAACTTGTAAAAGAATCTTTGACAAATTAATCCTAGAGAGCCAAGTCCATTGTTGGAGGCTCAAGGAGATGTAGCCCAGAGAGGGGTGAACTCCTTTATCATGTTGTTCTTGTTGTGAGTCTTTTGCTGGTTATTATTTGCTGCAAGTTATTTTTGTTGTTGTGTTTATGAAAACAACATATTTAATCTTGCAAAGACCTCACACATAACAATTTAAAAGAAGCATAAACTTGGCACATATTCTATCTTGCATATTTTAACACATGGAGCAAGGTCCTGTAAAGTTTATTTTATTGAAGTAGAGGGTGCTTGCATAGCATAACAAGTCAGCCTTCTATTTTCAGATCAGGTGGTATCAGAGCACTAGTTTTTTTTTCTCATGTATTTTCCATTGATAGCTTGAGATTTAGTTGTTGGTATTGTGCAAGTTTTGTGTTGAAGTTTGATATCTTGCAAGGATGGAGGAAGCTTCAGACATTGGCAATTCTCATACATCTTCATTATCTAAGTTCTTTGACAAAGAGATGTTGAAGGAAATTCTAACCATGAGAGATGTGATGAAATAGATGTGTGAAGATAGAGAAGAGAGGATTTCTCTTGAAGAGCAGTTGATGGCCATGAAGAAGGAGAAAGACCGGCTTCTTGAAAAGTTGCATGAGATGGAGAATCAACTCCATGAGGCAAAGGAAACCATTACCAAGTACATGCATGAACATAAGGTATGCAATGTTAGTTTATCTTCTAATTCCTCTCAAGATGAATGTTTTGGTGTTTTTGAAAATCACACAAGAGGAATAGGGTCCAAGTTATTGTTAAAAATGGGCTATGAAGGTAGAGGTTTAGGCAAGTATGCACAAGGCATTGTTGAGCCTATTGTTGTTGAAGAGAGACCCAAGTATTGTGGTCTTGGATATGAACGAAGAGATGGAGCAAATTCCAAAGTTGAGAAGACAAGGGAAAAAGTTCCAAGAACAAATTTTGTTTCAAGTTCACCTCCTCAAGAAGGCTATAAAGGTGAAAATTCAAGAACTTTTGTTGTAAGTTCAATCCCTCCAGCATGCAAGGCTTGTGTTCAAGATGAATGCAAATGTGTGAAACAAAAGAGTTGTGACAATGATGAGGAGAAGAACACTGTTGTTGGTCTTCAAATGAGAGCTTGTAACTCTTCAGATTCACCTCCTCAAAGAGGCAATAAAGGTGAATGTTCAAGGTATAATTTTGCTTATCATTTAGTTGCTTTTGATTATGTTAAGCATGATAAATTTGTATGTAAAAATGGAAGAAAGAATCCATGTACATATTGTGGTTTATATAATCATTATGTTTCAAAATGTTGGAAAAGATTAACCACTTTCAGGAAACTTTATAAGCAAAGACAACGTGAAAAGAGGATGCAAAAGATTTGCACTCATTATTAGAAGAGGGGTCATCTCATTGACCAATGTTGGACATTGCATCCAACCACTCATCCACAACATAAGAAGCAGATGGATAAAGAGATTGGCAAGAATGGAAGAGGAGATTCCATCATCGATGTGAGTCAAGATGATTCACAAGAGGACGATTTTCAGTAGAAAAATTCACCATTGAGTTGGCTTGGTAAGAAATGGTTGGATTTCTTGAGCAAGTAAGGCTTGCATTTTCTATTGTAAATGCACTTTTCAGCCTTATGTGTGCATTTATGTTGAGAGTATGACAAGTTGCAACAGTTTATCATAACTTGTATGATGCAAGTTGCATGTGTATGCAATTCATTTGAAGGCAATTTTGTTTGTTGCACAACTTTGCCAGGAGGATGTAAAAGATGGATATGATGTTCACTTGTTACAACCATATATCTTTTTCATATTCAGCTCTTATGTACCCACATGTTTCAGGTTCATGTACTTATGTTTGTACTAGAAGGAGAGTTGAAAAGTCGTGCACATGCATTTGTTTTTGTGTATGTAGTGAACCTGGTGATGGTTCATCATGAATGACTCATGATTGTAACATGATTGTGTATCATGTTTGTCGACTTGTCATTGGGAAGGTTGATATGTTTCAAATGAGTCTCGACTGGTGTTGATGATTGTCTGACAACTATGTTGTGTCAATCATGTTTTTCGACTTATGTTTAGTCGATGGTGTTTGTTGGCTTGTAAGTTGATTTTGAGTACACCAAGATGCAAGTAAACACCATGTGCTTTGATGAAGTACAAGATGTGACCATTTGCTTGAAGAGCAAAAGACTTTGTTGGCATCATTTTTTTTAGTCTTGTATAAATTTGTTTTCAAGATTGATGGTTTTCTTGGCTTGTGACAAGATGTCGTAGGAAAGTTTTTGCAGCCATTGGAGAGCTGATTGTGTTGACATCAAAGAGTTCAAAAGAGGGACTTGATTCTCAGTGGGAAGGTTGGCAGTCTTCCAAGAACAAAGAGAACAGTGGGTCAACAACAACCAGAGAACAGTGATTGAGGGACATAGCTAGTTGCAGTGCAAGGCATGTCAAGGTATCCAGGTGATTGTTGAAAAGACTTTCAAGTAGAATCAGTTGATATAACTTGAAAGCCGAAGAGTATTGAAGCTCAGACAGATAATCATAAGCTTTTGTGGGTCCAAAAGCCTTTCAGTGGGAAGGTGTGATCAAAATCTGGACCAGGGGTCAAAATTTAGCTCAAAAATAAAAGTTCTCAAAATTGCCTCAAAACGAACAAGAGCGTAGCCCTCATCGTCACGAACCCAACACAACTCATTTGGGTTCAAACGGATGTCAGGAGCGAGAGATATCGCAATCTGTTTGAATCGTCAAACAGGTAAAAAAAGGGATGTTGACTGTGCAGTCCGTATAGTCCATACAGGCTGACGTGGCAGAGGCCATACATCCATACACTGACGTGGCATATGATGATGTGGCAGTTTCAGATTGGCTGATAGTTGAATGAATCATGTTTCGACATGTGGCATCATTTTGGCAAATGTTTTGGTGCCACATGGCCTAGTCATGGGCTGCCACGTGGCACCCCGTTATTGGCTATGGTTGTTAGTTCAAAAGTTTTTGGAGTGCGCGGGGATCGAACCCCAGACCTCCCCACCGGCAAAGCCTTTGCAATGTCTGCCCTGCCAACGCACCACACGTGATTCTTATTATATATATAAGTTTAAATTTATTTAAATTAAAACTATTGTATTTTGGCACGGGGGTCGGGTTGGGGCTTAGCCCCAGCCCGTGGTTTCGACGTTCATGCATGTGACCGGTGGTTACACAATTCGCGTGCACGATAAGCCTCCGGTCGCACACTCCTCTACATATGACCGACGGTCATTTGCGCGCGGGATTTGGTACAAAAAGGTTAGCCCCCGGTCCAGACTCCATTGCATATGACTGTGTCTATTTGTGCACAGGAATTCAGATTTGGTTTAAACGGTTTAACCATGCGCCCGACAAGTGGTGTTTAGCCATTGATTTTTTAAACAAAACTCAACTTTTTGTATTTGCGCGTGGTCGTATGGTGCCCATATGCCCAACGGCTTGCGGTTGGGGGTTTTAGTTTCATTAACCATCCTACAGTTTGCACCATTATGCGGTTGCGCTCAGTGCTGGGTTTAAGCATGCATTTTGGAGCATGTTTTGGGTTGAACGTACAGGAGGTGCGTTTTGGTGAACCAGAGACAACAAGCTTGAAGGAAGAGAATGGCAGGAGGCCTATCTTCATTTTTTGGCCGAACGAGGTGCCGTAAAAGCCCAGCTAGGGGTTTTTGGACGTTTTAAATCCATTGGCACTATTTTCACAGCCATTTGAAGAATTATTTTGCAGGTTTTTCACCATTGAAGTTTCAGGAAGCTCCAGGGAGCTTGAAGCCCTCATTGATTGAGGTCCTGTTTTGGTGAGTCCAAGTTTGTTTTCTGTGAATGAATAGTCATTTTTGGCTAATTGTTATGCTCTGAACACATTGGGACATGTTTCAGAGGCTTTTGAGGACTTTTACAGGTGTTTTTACCAAAGAGAATATCAGGGAAGCTTAAGGCCACATGTAGAAGAGGTCATGCTCGGATGAGCCATGATCCGTTTTCAGAGTTTTATTAGTCATTTTTGGGGTTTTTATGTATTCTGATCTCAATGGTACAGTCAGAATTTCCATTGGAGTTGAGCAGCAGCTTGTAAAATAATCTTTGACAAATTAATCCTAGAGAGCCAAGTCCATTGTTGGAGGCTCAAGGAGATGTAGCCCAGAGAGGGGTGAACTCCTTTATCATGTTGTTCTTGTTGTGAGTCTTTTGCTGGTTATTATTTGCTACAAGTTATTTTTGTTGTTGTGTTTATGAAAATAACATATTTAATCTTGCAAATACCTCACACATAACAATTTAAAAGAAGCATAAACTTGGCACATAATCTATCTTGCATATTTTAACACATGGAGCAAGGTCCTGTAAAGTTTATTTTATTGAAGTAGAGGGTGATTGCATAGCATAACAAGTCAGCCTTCTATTTTCAGATCAATAAATATGTAGTGGGTTGGGGAAGAATAGGCTACTGAAAATAAGAGATTAGATTGTTGAGAGAGAAAGAGAGCCTATGCTTAAGGCTTGATAGAGGTTTTGTAGAGATAGGGCTTGCATTGTAGAGTGGCTAGGTAGGATGGAGAACTATACCATGATGTATCGATTGTAAGCATAGTCCATAGGTCTTTCAAGAGGATTATTGCACGAAGATTAATATAGAATCCAATCGTTGTGGACATAGCCCAATGATTGGGTGAACCATGTTAAAATATGTCTCTATGTGTTGTGTTGATTTGATTTATCATGGATAATAAGTTCATGCATGTTAGTATACGTTTGATTAATATATGGTTGATGTGCAATAATAATGAATAGTTTAGTGGGTTAGGTATATGGTAATGTATGTTATATTGCTTATGTATGCTAGAGTTTATGCTACTAGCTGAGTAGTGGACAAATTGAAATCACAAACTGATAAGATTAAGGTAAAAACATATAAGTTGAGGGAAATGTGCATAGTTCTTGCCAACTGATAAAAGGATGTTGAATGAGGATGCTGCATGTAGCAAGAATAAGTGTTGACAGTATTGTTGATAGCCTCACATCCCCTCATCCCTGCAACAACCTGGTTCCTGCAACCCCAGTAGATACCTCGAGTGAGGCATCACTTGCATGTAGGTGACGTAGAAAGGGCCATTGTATAAAGGGTTTGTTGGTTGAATACCTTGAACCTAGGGTCTTATAACTGCGTGCCAACAAATGGCTTCATTGTCGGGACCCAAAATATGTGATTGAGGGAATGTTTGGAGGATGAATAAGAAAGAGATCGATGAATGGCTAGAGAGGAAGGAACAATAATTTGCTCGAGGAGAGAATAAAAACCCTTGGATGATCGATGAAAAATGGTTGCAAAGGTATGTGTTCACTGAGGTGCATGATATTTTATTTGGAAAATTTCCAATTATTTTGACTGAATGGTTAGAAATGTTAGTGGATAATATCAAAAGCTATCGTACTGTAGCATTGAGGGATTGGACCCCTGATTTGGTAAGACAATTGAATTATGTAAGCAATATTATTTCTCATGCAATCTATTTCTGGTTAAATAGTATCTTGGGGGGTTATATTATGAAATTTGTAGTAGATTGTACTCAGTCATATAGTGTCATGGAGAGGTATTTCTTTAAGAGACTACGCAGAAGGTCTATGAAAGCATTGGGTACTTGGATAAAGATGTTTTTGTGTGACAAATGTGTGATGACAATGGAGTCTGATTGTTAAGGGGCTTCACTCACATAGGATAACTAGGGACAACCAAGGGATGGTTTGAAGGTAGGAAGGATTGAAGAAAGAAATGAATACATAATGGATGAACTGAGGATGCAGAGAAAAGAAGAAGGTATATCAGAACAAGAAGACGAATTTGGGGTATTTTGCAGTGGAAGAAGATATAAGAGGTTGAATATTATGGTTGGGAAAGGAGAGAAACACAGTGAGTATGAAAAGACAAAACCTTGTGCATTAATCCAGGTCATAGAAATACCACATACAAAAAGAGAGGAAGAGGATTCTCGGTGCAGTCCTATAATAGAAGAGCCATAAATTCCTATTCAAGATGAGTCCTATGTCAAATCCACAACCCGTGTGCATAACCTAGATCCGATATAACATTCGAAGATTTGTCAAAATCACTTATAGTCAGCAGAGGAAGCCAAAATAATAGTATCCAGAGCAGTGGAATCACTGCGTTGAATTAGAGTCAACCAACTACACTAGGGGGAGGTACTACAAAAAACAATATGGTAGGGTTAGAAAAAATGTTGAGAATGCCTGAGTTCCAGGGAGCTGGGTCAGAGGACCCAGAACAACATCTATTTGTATGTGAGACAATTTGGGCTGTGAAGAATGTCCAAGATGAGGCCACAAAGATTGACAGTTGGCTAGAACATTTAGAGGCTGTGCATTAGTATGATACATGGCATTGCAGAGTACTACACCTATAGGTAAAGCAAGGACATTGTAAGAAATTAGACAAGCATTAATGAAAGAGTTCAAGAAGCTGAAATATGAGTCGAAATACATTACAGATTTGAAGGAAATCAAACATGTGCAGACTGAATCAATTTGGGACTATGATCAAAGATTTAAGAATTTGATGGGTAGATTGAAATTCGAGATTCTCGATCAACAAAACAGAGAATGGTTTATCACATGAATACTACCACACATTCGTTGCTCGTTGATTCAAAAAAAGGTTGTGTCACATCTTGAAGCTTTGGATATTGCAATGAAACTGGAAGCATCCCTTGTAGGAGACGCCGGGGGGATGGATCAATTCCAGAAACATTTAGCTTCCCTGACAATCCAACGAGCATAATTGATTAAAGGAAAGGAGAAGCGGGAGCAAGTCTAGTGTACCAAGTGTAGGATTGAATGCCACCATAAGGATGAATTCCCATCCTTTGCACATTATTTGGCAACTGCAACACCGAACCCAATACCGGGAGGAGGATATTGTGAAATTTGCAAGACTTGGGGGCATCACCCACTGAATTTTCAATGCTACAAAAATACCAAAGTATGCCAAGGAATTTATTTTGTAACTTTTTCAAGTCAGTAGCAGGGATGATTTTAGGGGCTAAATTTCCCTCATGGGCTAATTTTCCATGGTTTTTCCAAAAACCAGATTCGCTATTTTAAAAATGATTCGCCCAAATTATATAGGATAAAATTATTTTACCTCAAAAATCGCCAAAATTTTATAAAAACTATATACAATACTTAGAAATTTGAATATTTTTACAAAAAATCACCAATCATTTATAGTTAGCATATGAAGGATTAGTAGGATTCGCCAAGGTTTCTAAATTTTAAAATAAATTTCCATCCTTAAAATCATCCTTGGTCAGTAGGGCACGAAGAGAAGGACTATTGTGCATTCAATTTGATGAGAGAGTGATCTTCATATATGTATAAAATTCATGAGGAAAATGACGTGCCAGAAAGAGGTGGTACACAATATAATAATAAGAGAGGCTTTAATCCCGGAAGCCGAGGAGGATTTGGCAGAGGTTGAGGCAGAGGAAGTTTTTGCATAGGAGGTAGAGGAACAATAACTTTCTATAATTGCAATCAATTGACACACTTAGCTCATGACTGCCCGATTCCTTGTACACCATGCACATATTGTAGAGCACTAGATCATGTGACAAAAGATTGTCCTCAATTACTTGCAAAGTGGTATGAAAGAGGGAATCAAAACCTGAACCCGAATTAGAACATCCAAAATATATCAGTAGAAACATAGGAAAAAGGACCCAAGATGACAGTTGTCACATGCGAGGATGTAATAACCCAAGGCTGATCCCCTGCTAAATTTAATTTTGTTTATACGCTGGTGAGCCAAATGTTTATAAGCTGAGAGGATTATGTGAATATTAGGCCAGAGAGCCTAGATGCTAATTCCAGTGAGCCTATTTTTGTATATGTAATTATGCAGATCATTAATAAAAATGCATCACTGTGTGTAGACCGACCACAAAGAAAAAGTTATGGGGGACTAAGCTCCATTGGGAAGGGAAAAGGAAGGGGATAAGAGGCTAGGAAAAAGGGCCAAGCTTGACGGCTTAACCCCAAGGAAATATTATAATATATTTTCCTAAAGACTAAAGTTTGGGAAATAAACCCTGTTATCCTAAGTTCCTTTGGGAAAGGAACGAACTCCATGTGGGGAAGAACAAGCTCCCAAGAGAGCCATGTGTCAATCTTGGCACATGCATATTTATGTGGGGAGATCGGTCGTTGTGGGGGTTTGTCAACCATTCTGTCCATACTCCCGACTCATGCACTCACACACTCGGACTGGGCATTCATGCAACATCCACTTTCCTCCATCATTGACGTCCACAACTTTCATGCAAGCACTATAACCTACAACCCATGAAGCTAACACATACTTCCCTATGAAGCAGAGCATGTTTGTATTCTGTCTGAGGCAGATCACACCTTATCCATTTGCGGTTGTTTCCCACATTTCTCTCTAGACTGGTGTGATTCACTATCATTACAAGATCCATACCCTATTTGTTGTGTTATTGCCTTGACTGGATTGGTCTAGGAGTTGGAATGAAGAAGCAGGTTGTTAGGCCCATGGAATGAAGAAGAAGGTTGTCAGGCTTATGGATTGAAGAACCAGGTTTCCAGGCTTGTGAGAAACTCTCTCTAGGTGAGAGAGGTTGCTGGGGAAGTGATTTTACCAGAGGGAGCCTCATGACAGTTGTAGTGCTCTAAGACGTCTTGTCCAGCCTGTTGCTAAATCCTTGGAAGGGGAGTGGGGAAACCGAAGGACTATCGAGCAGAGAAGGGGCACATTGCCTGGGGTGGGACAGGTATGTGGGGAATGAGGGACTATAAGATGTGGACATGAGTGGAATCCTAGGGACATAATACTTCTTGAATATTTTGTAACCTCAGCCTAGCCTATGATTCCCTTTACCCAGGTAACGTTTAGTCCCAGCTCGGGGGTGACCCACTACTGAGAGTGATGAGAAGCATGGTCTAAGGCTGGGAGGTTCATGGAAGGTCTGCACTTAGTTGGTGGCCTTCATAAAAAGATAAGTGCCATTTCTATGTTATTTTTTATGATGTGTATCCTATACATGTCATGATATTTATAATGTTGCATGTGTGAGCTGTTGTAGAAATGGCTGTGATTTCCGCATTAAATTGTGTATTAGTAGAATTCATTTTATTGTTGAATTTATATGTATGATGTTCCACAAAGAGGTCTGTGTGCCATATCCCAATAGGTCTATGCTTGGGCATGGACAATTCTGACCATCAGAAACATAGTGAGAAGTTTTTATTTCAAGTGACATTGCCCAGCAAATGGCAAAGATATTGAACAGAGAATAATGGAGGTAGTGTGTCCTCGACCTGGGCAGGCCAGGGGACACTGCAAATTTTTATCAAAGCTCAAATTTAGTAGCTAGGTGGTATCATGCCTCGACTTGGGTAGCTGGGGGTGTTACAAATTGGTATCAAAGCTCGAATTCAACAGCTAGGTGGTAGCATGCCTCGACTTGGGTGGCTGGGGTGTTAGGAATTGGTATCAGAGCCCATGGTTTCCACACTGAACCTGGATGGGACATGAATGTGGAATTTGGAGTCAAAATTCCGAAAGGATTTGATGTATAGAGTGCCAGATCAGTGCTAAGAGAGCTCCTAGGTGGTAATGGAAAGCTTAGGAGGTATAGAGGTTCGAGAAAATTAGCAGAGAAAGGAGACCGCAATAACTATGGATTTGGAACCACAAGAATTAAATTTTGACCGTTGAATTTGTTCAGGAAGGGATAGACCCCTCACAACCATCAGATCCAGAGTTTCAACAGTTCAAGTGTTGTGTGGTGTTTCAATAGGGAAATCCTCCAAAGTCCCGGAACCGAAGCTCTGAAGCTTCGAAGTCCTAGAGTAACTCTCAGTCATAGATCATTTAGGAGGAGGCAGACTGTTGGATTTCCCAAAGTGGTTCAGTGTTCAAGGAAATTCGTTGGAGATTGCATGAAGTAGAAGAAATCACCAAAGTCTTGAAGCTACGAGAAGTAATTGTTCGGCAGTCGACAGTTTGACAATTTTGAAAATGTGCAGATGAGAAGAAATTTCTAAAGTTCCGAAGCTATGAGAGGCAATTGTTCTACAGTCGACAGTTTGACAGTTTTGAAAATGTGTAGATGAGAAGAAATTGGTGAAGTCCCGAAGCTACAAGAAGCAATTGTTCGGCAATCGATAGTTTGAAAGTTTTGAAAATGTGCAGATGAGAAGAAATCGTTGAAGTCCCGAAGTGTCGAAGTTCCAAAGCGCCAATGTGATGTGGCATGATGACATCACTTAGGGTGATGTGGACTTATTATATGTCATCCAAATGTCACTTTATTTTGTACCTTTGACAAGCCTTGGGTGCCAATTGTGACATGACATGTGTCACTCGATGATGAGGCCATGTGTCACCCCGTGTTTCTGACATGTAGCACCCTAGGTGTGTAGTACTAAGTGGACCCCGAGATTTCTCCAATTTTGCGTTCAGAAGGAATGAAGTGTGAGGAAGGTGAAACCCCAGAAGCTCTGAAAATCAGAGTAAATCCTCACCGTTGATCAAGAGAGGACATGCGACAATATATCCCGTAGTCCAAATACTTGACACTCCGGAGGATTCAAGGCATAAAGAATTGAGGTCGAGAAATCCCGAAGGCCAGAGTCCATCTCCACCATTGATCACAGACGACACGTGGTGCCAGATCCTAGGGTCCAGAGACTTGGTACTCTGGAGGAATTGAGTTGCAGGTTTCTTTGAGTCAAGAACTCCCAAAGGCTAGAGTCAATCTCGACCATTGATCGAGAGTTGATACATGGAGGCAAGAGAGAGGATATCCTGTAGGTCTACACTCTAGGGGATTTGTGGAGAAGCACTTTGGAAGGATCTGAAGACCGAAGTCCCAGAGTTTATCATGGTCGTTGGTTAATGAGAAGGCATGATCCGTTGATTTGTGGTTTGTGAGTTAGTAAATAAACAATGAACAAATGAGCAATCACACACATACACAATACACCAGTGTTTTACATGGAAACCCAAAGAAGGAGAAAACCATATAATGCTTTCTCTTATATGTCTTTAAGAATTACATTCATTGGAAGAACCAACTTCCTTTGTTTTCCAGCTGCAACTGGAAGGAGGCTCCAACCCCCTAGTTTCTCAGGCTACAACCTGAAGGAAGCTCCAACTCCCACAATTCTCTAGCTACAACCAGAAGGAGGCTACAACCCCCTAGTTTCTTAGGCTACAACCTGAGGGAAGCTCCAACTCCCCAATTCTCTGGCTACAACCAGAAGGAGGCTACAATCACCTATGTTCTTCGGCTACAACCGGAAGGTGGCTACAACCACCTGTCGTTGCCCTGTCCAACTATTGATATTATGGTAGCTGCGGGAGGTATTTACCTCCACATGTAAACCTAATGAGAATAGAATATTTTGAGAAGCAAGAAGAAACCCTAATGAGTTGGCTAATAACCCTATAAGACAAGTCGGCTCAAGAGGATAATTTGTATTAGGTTATTAGCCTCCAAGAGAAGAAGTCAGCTAGAAGAAATATTATATACTAAGTAAGTAGGCACCCAGAATGAGAAGTCGACCCAGGCAGTTAGCCAGAATTAGTATAAATACAGGAGGCCAGTCTTCATTCTAGCAGGCATTCTCAGAACTACAGAGCTCACTTGTGCACACTACAGTTAGCCAGTTTGTGCGCAAGTTTAGAGGAGAAGCTTTCGCTGTAGCTGTTGTAGCTAGCAGATTACGTTTTGGATTAGACTATCTCTTGGTTATGGTTTGTACTATCTGATCAGTTCTTGTTGGGTGCACTATCCTTGGAGAAAGGTGCACTACCCTTTGTTTGGCTATCTAGCCTAGGGTTTGCTTCCAGAGTGATTCTCTGTCAAGGTCAAGGTGCTCGGAGGGTGGCTTCGGCCTATGGTTGGATGACAATAGTGATATTCTCTATAGTAAAATGAGCACATCCATCATATTCTATCAGGTTATGGGCCCACACCTCCTTCATTCAGTCTAACCATTGGAAGGGAGCATAACCATAAGGATATTAAGCTCGTTGAAGAACTGCCGCTAGGGTTTCTAGTAGGAGCAATCACCAAAGCACTACCGCTAGGGTTACTAGCAGGTGTAATTTCAAAAACCCTAACCCTCTCGTTGAGGCACCTTAAGTGAAGGGATTGAACTAATTTTTGGATAGACCAGTGCGTTCTAGCCTAGAGCATCTCCTGGTATTCTCAACAAGCCAAGACGTCAAGTTTGAGTTTTTGGTCAGATCTAGGGTTGATCAAGTCAAAGAAGCCATGAATTACTCTATGAAGTCAGAAAACAAGTTAGATGGAGCTTCTAACTTCAGATCGTGGAAGAAAAGGATTGACCTCATCCTTGCCAAGAATAAAGTGTTGGATATCGTGAAAGGAAAGATCGTGGAACTAGAGTTTGAAGAAGGACAAGAGAAGGAACCGCAGAGCGTTGCAGTTATGGAGAAGTTCAAAGACGGTGATATCAATGCCATGAGTATCATAGTGGAATCTATAAAAGACCACTTGATACCCTACATCTCCCATCTTGACTCATTGAATAAGATGTACGATGCCCTAACAAACCTCTTCTCAATCAGAAACATTGGACAGGTAATGTGTTTGAAGAATGAGCTCCGTGACATGAAGATGAATGATGATGGAAACATAACATCATACTTTGTGAAAATCTCTCAGTTAAGAGATCGACTACAAGCTATTGAAGAGATCATTTCAGAGAAGGAATTGGTAAACATAGTACTCAATGGTCTTCCCAAGACATGGGATGCATTTGCTGCAAGCATGAACACAAGGAAGGAGTATCTTACATTTGAAGAACTTTGGACTTGCTGTTCTCAAGAAGAATCAAGGATCAACGCAAAAGAGAAACCCCAAAAGAAGTACGATGATCAAGCCTCCACAACAAGGTTCAAGGATCTCAGGAACAAAAATAAGTTTGGCTCTAGGAAGAAAACAAATCAAGAGAAAGATATGTCAAGGATACAATGCTTCAATTGTCAAAAGTATGGTTGCTACAAGAATCATTGTCCCGAGTTAAAGAAAAGGAAGGAAACACATGAAGCATTAGTTTTCAAAGAAAGGGAACCCTCAAATAAAACCAAGCAGGATAAAACATACTTCTTCTTCTAAGACAAGGTAACAATACTCTTCATAGTTATTGTACATAACATGTTTTCGATACATATCTTGCATATCTATTTTTTAGAAAATAATATGTTCAAAGAGAAACTATGCTTATGGAAGAACAACAATATAAGGACTGCTATCACTATCACTATAAGACAAGCTGCAAGATAAGCCGAAATCAGAAAGAAACCTAGAAGAAGTAAAGATAGAAAGAAGTCAGCAATCAAAAGGAAATTGGAAAATATTTGTAACACCTTGCAGAAGGCAATAAGGATGCAGGCGGAAGCATGGAATCTCTTAGATGAAGGGAGCCGATTATATATTACCAAAACAAGAGCATTCATTCATACATGAAGAAAAGATTAGGAGGGATCTAATCCTATGATCCATTAAAGGTGATAAACTATATATCCATGGTAGAAGCCATGAAAAGCAGTACGTGTTCAGTTTGACCTTAGAAGAACTCTTCTTCGAAAAGAATCCTTAAAGAATCCCTGGTTATCCATCCACATCCATGATCCTACTATGAAAGGAAGAAGCTGTAATATTCAGAGCATGGAATCTATAGAAAACTCCATGGATACAAGATCTAAAGAGAAACATGAGGAAGAGCATGAAGATTCCAAGAAAGAAAGAAAATCCAGAACAACCAGTCATTGTATCAAGAATCACAAGATTACCAGCCTGATATGAACTCACTAAAAGCAATCAAGAAGAGGTACTGAAAGTTGTGATGAAGAACAATGTATGAAAGACTTATGAATGTAAACATTGTGAGATCCAAAACTAGAGGTTATCCTAGATGGAGGGAGAAGACTATGATGATTACTTGTTCCAGTAAACCAGATATATCTCTACATGAGACATTATATCGTCCACAATATCCATAGGTTGGAATTGACATCAGATGAATGCAAAGATTGTTCTCCAGAATAATTGAACAAAGAGTGTATATAGAGCAACCTCAATGCTTTGAGGTATACCAGAAAGAGACCCTTGTATGCAGATGGAAGAAGACAACTCGGTGGAGAACCTCCAATACACAACAGAAGCATGGTGAAGACTTTCTATAACAGAGATATTGTATCAAAATGATTATTCAGAAGATCAGGATGATGGATTGCCAATCCATGACAAAAATCTCATGATGACAAAAGAAGTGCCACATGGATATGTTCCAGTTTGAGCCTTGCCACAATGTTATGAGCTAATGGGGAACAAAAGATGAATCCAATAATGACACACTATATTGATTAGAGCTATATGAAGCCTTCAGAGAAAACCAGTGTTCTAGAAAAACCGAAGCACATTTGAGATCAAGCATTACATTCTCCATGATGAAGTCCAGAAAGGAGAAAGTGGTTATCCAATACATATCTCCACAGATGAACAGATAAGCAAACAATTTGGTAAAGCTTCTGTCCAAGATGAAAGAGTTTGTGTACTCAAGCTGGAGCTCGTGGAGATGACTTCCTTATTGAAAAAGGAAGAGATGAATCCCAGGTTGGGAGGGAGCACTGATGTGTTATTGATTTATGGACAATCATTTTTCAGTTCAAAAAATGGTCCAGGATGAGCAGTTCCTTTCTTGTTCGAAAAGTGGTTTGAGATTTCTGACGGAAATGCATTTTCCAGTTCGGAAAATGGTCCAGATCGAACAGTCATTTTCCTAATGAAAATGGTTCGATGGATTGTTGCTGTACCATAGACAATGATTTCCCACTATGGTTAACATGGGGAATGATCTAGGGTAGTCTCTCTTCTTGAGGGTTACTCAAGAATACTAGCCCACCTCGCTGGAAAATCATTCTTTCGAAGCTCACAGTTGTGAGCAGTTTCGAAGAATGGTCCATTTTGGAGGTTGGTGCAGGACAACCGTTTCCTTAGGAAATGGTCCAGACAGTCATTCCTTAGGACAGATTCATTCTCTCCAGGTTGCACTTTATTTAGTGCCGGAGGAATGGGCCAGGGTGGGGAATGGTCTAGGTTCAGAAATCAGGGACATGCATTCCTTAGGGCAGACTCATTCTCTCCAGGTTGCACTTTGTTTAGTGCCGGAGGAATGGCCCAGCGTGGGGAATGGTCCAGGCTTAGAAATCAAGACAATTATTCTTCCTTGCTTGAGAAAAATAGTCCAGATAGCTCATCATTGATGTTTTACCTTCTGAGGGAAGATGGTCTTTCAGATCTCACAAATGTGAGTGGAAGAATGGCCCAGATGATTCAGTTTATATCATAACATTGTTTCTGTGCAGGTTGATATCAGATGATTGTTATGAAGACTTTACGTCTCTAGACAATAGATGTATACTACTGTAGTGGATGTGTTCCACTGTTTGTGACTATACGTCATTGATCAAGTACTTGTGTGCTACTTGGTGTGGTAGTGTACCACTGGATTGTAGTTGTGTACTACTATGGATAGACACACTTGTGTTCTATTGAATGATATTGTTCCAATTGCCTTGAAGACTATCAACAGTGTTGGAAATAATTATTAGCTAGATGGATGATCAATGGACAGATATTTCCCAGACAGAAAATGTTTCAGGACATTTACTCTTCTAAGACATATGTTCAGATTAGAAGAATGGATCTTGTGTCACTCTGTGGAGTGAGTGACTTATCCAACATCATGTCTAATTACTTATATGGAGTATGGTTTCGAGAGACGATGCAACTGATGACACTAATGGTGATGATGGTGCTCATGATCTAGTCATGAGATAGTCTACACAACTATGTTGATGCTACCGGGTGAATGGTATGTTTGTGCTCAAGACCATTACTTGTAATACCTCCCTAGCTAGGAGGGAGTGTTGATATTATGGTAGCTGCGGGAGGTATTTACCTCCATGTGTAAACCTAATGAGAATAGAATATTCCAGGAAGTAAGAAGAAACCCTAATGAGTTGGCTAATAACCCTAGAAGACAAGTCGTCTCAAGAGGATAATTTGTATTAGGTTATTAGCCTCCAAGAGAAGAAGTCAGTCAGAAGAAATATTATATACTAAGTAAGTAGGCCCAGAATAAGAAGTCGGCCCATGCAGTTAGCCAGAATTAGTATAAATACAGGAGGCCAGTCTTTATTCTGGCAGGCATTCTCAGAACTGCAGAACTCACTTGTGCGCATTACAATTAGCCAGTTTGTGCACAAGTTTGGAGGAGAAGCTGTCGTTGCAGCTGCTGCAACTAGAAGATTATGTTTTGTCTTGGACTATCTCTTGGTTATGGTTTGGACTATCTGATCAGATCTTGTTTTATGCGCTATCCTTTGAGAAAGGTGCGCTACCCTTTGTTTGGCTATCTAGCCTAGGGCTTGCTTCCAGAGTGATTCTCTGTCAAGGTCAAGGTTCTCAAAGGGTGGCTTCAGCCTATGGTTGGGTGACAATAGTGATATTGTCTATGGTAAAATTAGCACATCCATCATATTCTAACACCAACTGCCCTGACATAGAAGTAGAATGATGGAACCACTGTCACACTATCATTGTGAGATATATTGATGTAAACTTGTAAAAACCTGTACCAATAACATGTGCCAACATGTACCATACATCAGCCTGTACCTCAACCTATACCATAAAGAAATTCATCAACCATGCACCAAAATTGTACAAATAACCTATCACAATAACCCGTCGAAACAACCTGTAATCAACGTGTACCATAAACAAGTGCATCAACCATGCACCAACCTGTACCTCAACATGTACCATCAACGAGTGCATCAACCATGGACCAAATATATACCAATCATGCATCAAATACACATAAACTATGGCTCATCAAGATGTACCAACATCATCAACTATACACCTCATGTATGTGCCAACTCATTAACTACTTGTCTCAACCATGTACCCAACATGTACCTCAACCAAAAGCCCTCATCAATTTCATCATCCAAATCTGATCTGATCACATATACGTCAAACACTATACCACAAGTTTGTACCTCAAACCACGTGCTAGAACCTCACTGTTATAAAACCTCTATCTATACCAATAACTTCAACAACATACCTCAACCAAAATCCCTCAAGCATGAACCAATATTAAACTTCAGTAGATCTGCCTCAAATCAAATCTACAACAAGCCATAAACTCCCAAGAGGGCATCCAACATATTTTCAAGGAAAATCCTCAACTTGATTCATAAATTCAACACTACACATATGAGAACCATACCTT
The DNA here is from genome assembly GCA_009831015.1 of Picea engelmannii. Lineage (NCBI taxonomy): Eukaryota > Viridiplantae > Streptophyta > Pinopsida > Pinales > Pinaceae > Picea > Picea engelmannii. The sequence continues at coordinate 1,450,050 of ML778519.1, forward strand.
TTTTTCTTCTTTTAGAAATTTGTTGCCGCGAATCCACTTCCGTGATTTTTCTGCTGCACTTTTTTTGCTGTGGTTTTTTTGCTGCACTTTCGTTGCTACGATTTTTCTGCCACACTTTTTCTGTTGCAATTTTTCTATTGATCTTTTTCTGCTGCAGTTTTTCTGCCATAGTTTTCCTGCCACACTTTTTCTGCCGCACTTTTTCTATCACATTTTTCTTGCCGCACTTTTTCTGTCGCACTTTTCCTACCACACTTTTTCTGCTGCAATTTTTCTCTATCAATAATACCTGCCCAAATAAAATTTCACAAAAATAGACATTCAATGATATTCAAGTGTGCTTAAATGAGAGGGCCTTGCCTCTTATTTATACTTTCATGTAGCATCCTCAATGGGTTACCTTTTAACCATCTTAACCCACTTTCCTTATGTTAGGGTTAACCCACTTATAACCACTTGTCCACTTAACTTAACCACTTTCCATAATTAGTAAGTTCTCCATTAACTTTATTATTTAAATAATCTCTTTTGCATCCTCTTTGACTTATAGTACACTCATCACTTCACTTTATTATTTAAATAATTTCTTCTTTTCAAACGCTTTGACTACTTTAACCTTTTGGGGCTTCTAGATGACTCATAAGGGTTCTCCAACTTCACATGGCCATAACTCTCTAAACGTGAGGAGTTATGTGACGTTTCACATACCACCGGAAATGGCATGACATGTAATATCTATCTAGAATAGTTTTACCTACAAATATATCAAAACTCATACCATTATCCATCAAACAAACTTGGGTTCATTACCCAAACCTTTGTGCTACTGAAATTCACTACCAAACTTTATTCAAGGTTTGACATCAATGACAACCAAACCAATTAATCAACAATTATGTTCAGGTATTGGATTGGTACAAAAAAATGTAAGGATAGATTGCGACAGTCAGACTGCAATTTTTCTGGCGAAGAACCCATCTTATCATTAAAAGACAAAGCATATTGATGTTTAATATCACTTTGTGAGAGACATGGTTGAAAAAAGAAGGTGTTGCTGATGAAGGTGGACACTTTGAAGAATTTTTCAAATTCATTAAAAAAAATTGTGAGCACTGAGAAGTTCTCTGTGTAGAGGATCTATGGGCATTGATGCCCTAGATTGTTGATTATGTAACCTTGTAACCCCATGTATGAAAATAAAACAACAAGTGGAAGAATTTTGGGTATGTGTTATATTATTTGCATGACTAGAACTAGTGTCTACGTTGCATCGGGCACCCCCCTGCATGAGGATTCAGGGGCAATGCCCCCACATTTTTTTTACCAGTTTGCATGTTCAATTTTGGGCGTTTTTTTGGCACATGTTTTTTCACTGATGGTTTTCTATTTTCGGTTAAGGAATTAGGGTTGTTGACTAATCCAAGCCATTGGATTAGGTTTTTGGATGCCACTAGCTCCTATATGTATATTGTATTGTAAACATTGTATGAGATGAATGAATATAGAATATGTTGATTTTCACGGTTTGGGTTTCTAGGGGAAAAATCTCTGTGTAATGTGTGTATTTTCCATTGTATCTTTTCTGTTCTTCTATTGAAAATATGTTTGCAGTAAAATATTGTACAAGGTTAAAATCTACAACTACAAAACTCACAATTGGTGTAGTTTCCAAACCATGAAAGGTAATTGGGAAAATGAAAAGTGATTCTTTGAAGGGAGTGAAGGGGAAATGTTGTAGCTAGTGTGACATAATATGTTGTAGGAATAAAATTTTAGCAAAAGAGATATTTGATTTGTATTTTCACTAGACTTCAGACAACTAGAATTCCTAATTTGAAAGTGTGGTGATATCTACAAAAAATAAGTGTTCTTTGGTAGGGGTGGTGTAAGGAAATGAAAATGGATATGAAAATAATGAGTGGGATTTGCAACAAGTTATAGGTAAATTCTAGAGCTATTGTCAGCATGAAAATAAAATCACAAGTTCCAAACAACCACACTTTACAATTTTCAAATGATGGGTTAATGGAGACAATGTAGTGAGGACCTTTTAAGACTGGCAAGCTAATCCTATATTGTCATACCATAATCAAAATTTTCTAGAGTATCTATAATTTAACCAGAGAAAATGGAGGGGTATGTAGAATTTAATGAAAGTTGTAATGGTCCATCAAGTCCCAATGCCACTTTATGCTACAAAAATGCAGCCCAGATATAACTTGCAATATTTATAGAATATCATAGGAGATCAATTTTATTAGCTCAGGTTGTTACATGTAAAGATGTTATGGGAATATTTTGCAAGTGAATCCTTGATATCATTCATCCTAGGAAGGAATTGAATCTTACTTTAACAACTTTGCTTGGAACCAAGCTCTAATGATGGTAGAATCGTCTCCACCTATTAATCTTGTTCTACAAAATTTGATTGGAATGAACTGTAGAGTTCCCTTTTGTTTGAATGACAACTTGTCAGTAAGGAAATTTTAGGCCTCTTTATTGTCAAAAAAACTCTTGAATCCCATAAATATGATGAGGACTACCAAGTTTTTATGGCTTTTGAAAACTTTTTGTCTCAAAGATATGATCTATGGATTGTTTTAGTTCTTTCAAATCTACAAAAGTATCAAAAGGGGTTGGTAATTACCTTTAACTTACCACATCTCAATGAATATTGATCCTCCATGCTATCCTTAATATACTCTTGAAAAATGGCAATGGAGACAAACCATTCTTATTGTAGAATCACATCATCTTGTCATACCTTATTTGAAGAAAAATAATCAAGATAAATGAAATCAAAGTGTTCTTTGAGATTGAAATAGTGTTGAAGATAGCTCAACTCATGCAACTATGGAAAGTATATCTAAAGAAGATAATTGCAGTCAAATTGTACTCTAGTGATTGAATTCATCCTTATTATATTTTTCAAGTTCACTACATGGCGAGTCAAGATTTTTTCTTTGGTGTTATTTTATTTTATTTTTTATTTTTTTACAAACTCTCCCCACCAACAAATTGGTTTTCAAGAAGATCCCGACCAATTGTTCCTCATAGAGGTTTTAGAAATTGTATTATTAACTAATTTTTTTCAAGTGACATCAACGACTACCCTAGCTTTCTAATATCACTAGATCTAGTGATGCCTAAAGTAGGTTTTCATCGCTAGAATTTATTGTTTTTTTTTTTTTCCTTTGAGGAGAATGAGGAGAATTAAGAGGAAGTATGTGTTTGTGGTGATACCACCTAAGAGGAAGTAGGTTTTTTTCTCATAAATGGTCCAACCCTACTTGCAACATAGTTCTCAATGTCTTGATTTCAAATTCTAACGGGAGGACTACATGTTTGTCATACATGAGTTCATACAAAGTGAATCCTGTAGTTTTTCTCCACGTGGTTTGGTAATCCGAAAGTTCTTCAGGAAGTCAGGCAACCCAATCCTTATGATGTTGTTGTACAGTTTTGGTCAATATGTCTTCTAGTATCTTCTTTGTACTTTCTACCTGTCCATCCTCTTGTGGATGGTATGGGGTGGACATTCAATGTTTGATATTGAACTACTTAGTGATATTTTGAACGAATTGGGATGAAAACGTGGCTCCTTAGTCAGTAAAAATATCTTGAGGAATCCTGAAGTAGAAAAATATTTCTTCATAGAGGAAGTTGACTACTTCTTTCTTGATGGCTCTTGGAAAATCTTTAGCCTCAACCCACTTGGTTACATAGTCAGTGCACACCAATATGTACACCTTATATATTGAAGGGGGGATGATTGGATTGAAAAATTCAAGACCCCATTTTTCAAATGGCTCAATAAAAATCCGAAGTTGCAGTGGAATCTCATCTAACTAGATTGGTCGACCCATTTGTTGACAACTATCACAACTTCTAACATACTTCTTGGCACCCTTGAAGATGGTAGGCCAATGGTATCCCAGATGCAACACTTTTTTTGTAGTCTTTTTGTCAGTGAAATGTCCCCCAAAAGAGCTCATCATGGCAAGCCTTAATAATGTCACATATCTCATCCTCTCTAACACACTATTGAATGAAAAGATCTAGTCCGGTGCATAAGAGATTTCCTTCGATCCATGAACACATCACACTTTGTTTGATGACCTTTTGTCATTCCTTTGGTGAAAAGTTTTGTTGAGGATTCCTTGTAGCTCAATAATTAGAAATATATACAAACCAAAGAGTGTTAATGGATAAAGAAAACATATGTTCACCTGGAAAAGTGTCTTTCAGAGGAGTAGCTTCCCCCTCATTAAAAATCCTAGACAGAAAGTCAACAAAGAAATTCTCTTTTCTAGGTTTGTCAAGGATCATGATGTCAAAATCCTGTAAAAAAAGTAGCCATCTAGTAACTCTATTGTTAGTAATAGGTTTATTAATGAGATAATGAATAACAAAATGATTTGTATGTATAAAAAAAATATAACTAATAATATAATGATGGAATTTATTGATTAATAAACCAAAACAATAAAACTCCTTCTCAGTTACCGTAAAGTTGTACTTAGATTGAGTTAGATTCTTATTGATATAATAAATGGTGTCGAGCTTCTATCCGCGCTTGAAGAATTTGTGGAAATATGAAAAGGGAGTGACCAATTTGGGCTACACAGTATTGGTGCTATTGAAATTTTTTCCTTCAAAGCCTCAAAATCCCTATGACAATGAGTGTCCCAGGAAAATTCGGTGGTTTTTGAAAGAAGTTGAAACAAAGGTGATGCTATCTTAGTGACTTTTTCAATGAACATGTGATAGTAGCATGTGTGTCTGTTGAGGGGTCCTAAATCCACCCAATAACAGGAACCAAACCCACCACCGAGGCCCAATTAGACTCTGCAACGTTTAATAGTGGAATGGTTCTCCAGGTCTTGCGATCTGGCCAAAATAATCGATGGGCTTTACGTTTTCTTGTGAAGGTTTTTCTCCTTCACCTCATAAGTTCTCTTTTTTGTATTTTTTCTTAGGTAGGACTGATATAAGGTAAAGACGGTGTAAACTAACCAAGTGACAAAGTGGGAACAAACTTAACTAATGGAGAGGAGGTTGAGTTTGGGATAACCCTTTACTTTAGCATGCAGACAATGATCGTCTACCACGGGCCTAGTATTAATACATTAACCATGCGGGTATTCTAATTACTGACTGCAATACGATTTATCAGAAGAAAACATGCATGCGATAAATGATGGCAAGTAAAATAATTCACTTAACTCTAATCATCAATCACATAATAACACAACGATTTGTCTTCATCATTAAAGAAAGAACTGTAAAACATTGCATCAGATAACTTATCAATAGATTTAGTAGCTCTTACTCGTTACATCATCCATTCATGAGATGAAATAAGAAATAATTCTTCTACACATCCAATCATACATGCATTTGATGAAAAACACAAACTTGTCTCTGGTCCCAAAAAGGACTTCTCAATTAAAGGCAGCTCCGAAATAGTTCTTAACAAAACAAAAAATGAGGGTCTTTGTAGCAACCATCGACCCTTTCTAATAGGTCGATCCTCCTATTTATAACATACTATTAACTAAAAATAACTACTAAATTGAAACTAAGTAAAACAAAACTCACCACATGGCGCTCTCTTCTATCAGTTTTTCTAAGAGTCATCTAAAGATATCACTTAAGTGGGTGAATCATCTCGTACTCCAACCACTTGATGAACAGATCCTCGCAGGTGTTGGCGTATGGAAATCTATGCTGTTCCATTGGGTCTGAGTGAATCTATATTATCTCTACCGCTTGTGCCCGATACTTGACTATACTGGCACTTAACTGTTGCAACATAGCCCAAGCTTTGATCGGGTGCTCCATAAACTGTTGCACATGACCTGGCGCCATGTCTATTACCTTTGTTATTTCCTCGACCCATGATGAGTCTTGCTCAGTGTGTGATTTGACTATGTTGCGCAAGTCAAAAAAGTCATCGGGCGTACCAAACTTAGGCAGTCCAATATCTTTCATCACCCGATTGATTTTTATCCAGATTTTCTCGCACTTGGCCCATTTCTCTTAGATTTATCGATCAGGTTCCCGAGACATTTTAACCCAATACTCGGTCGATTTCCTTATGTAGTTGATCCTTCTTTCCCTTAGCACCCAAATGTTGTGCTCTTCGATGTCTCAACCCTTTTGCACCGCACTGATATAGTCAATTCTTTCTATGGCTTGTTGCACTTTCTCGTACCACCTCTCCATATCTTTGCACATGGAAAGCACCACAAGGGTGTCTTCTTGCAACTCGACAATATTTGCAGTGCCGTTCATCTGTAAACTTGCTGTAGGCCTCCTTGAATTTTCTCCTTAGGTACACCGCGACCTATGTGGTGTCCTGGTAATATTTTGCCAAGTGGCACAAATGTTCCAATTCCTTTAAATAAGTAGCCAACTCCTCTTTGTCCCTTTTAGCTCTGTCCAGGGTGGCATCTGTGATTGCCATCCCTACGTCGATAAGTTTGGATGTCTTAGCATGCTTTGTGTTGATTAGTTTTTCCTCCGTAGTGATGAGGATGGAGCGATCTAAAGTGATTCTCCTCTTCTTGGTGGTTCTCTACATGATAGATTTCCTTTTCTGAACATAAGCAATGGCATGTATATCGACGACTTCATCCACAGGTTCGAGGATTTGCTAATCTCCCCAGGTGAGTGTATTCCCCAGACTCCTGATGGTATATACTTGTTCAAGACTGGGTTCTTGAACTTCCTCCCCATGTTCTGAAGGCCTGACTTCTGTTTGTCTCTCATCGAGGAGTTGAGCACCGATTGAAATTGAGGCATTGGGGGTAGGCTCGGTACTTACTAGATCTTCGATAGTTGGGACATTGATCTCCTTTTGTGGAGCTTCTTCCTTTGGTTCGTTTGACCCTAGCTCATCCTTCAAACTGTCCGCTTGGGTCTCTGGTGCATTGGGCAGCTCAATTTCTAAGACACTTTGGAATTCTTGTTCGTTCTGCGGAATCCCATGAAATTGAGCATCGAGAACTGGGGAAGATGTCTTCTCTGGATCCTTTTCCTCTTTGATATGTATAGGGTTCACAAGAGATACCTTCGGGCTCTCATCATCATCATAGATATTTATCAGTTCACTTAAGGGATTTGGTGCACTTGCTCTCCCTGATGTTCTGACTGTCTCTGGCTGAGCAGAAACACCTGTCAGCGATCTGGACAGTGGCATTGTGAATTCAGGGTTGTCTAACCCAATAATTTCATCAATACCTATGAATTTAGGGCCACTTGGGCCCGCTTGGATTTCATCTGGGTTGTCGGTAGGGAGCCTTGTCATACCTATGAGGTCCAGGTCATCTTGTAGCCGATCAATTATCCGTTGCGCTTGTTCTATCATGAATAACCCCCTTTCCCGCTCATCTAGAGCCATGGGGAAACCTCTGTCCTACACCGGGGCCACCAAGGGGACTTCTACTACTATCATTTCTTCTCTGGCCTTGAGGACCCCCTGAGCTGATTGTTCTAGGATCGTTGCCTCTTCATCCATGCTCATGGATTTAAACCTGGTCATTTTGGGGTCGACCATCCTTGCCACCACTTTGTCCCAGTCCTGGGCATTTTCTGTGAAGACTTCATCTTCAAAATTGTCGTGGGCGTATGGCCATCAGGATGACACTTGTGAGGAATGCTTCAATACTAGACCCTTTGAGTCGTGTTTGCGGAATCGATCGGTCTAGAATCTGAAATCCAATTGGATCAGTCCTTCTTGCTTGGTCTAAGCGGTGTCCTTCACTATGTAGAAGCCTACATGGAAGCCATAAGGTATGAACACCCTTTTCTTGTCTTTGACCAAAGTGGCGTTGTAGCCTTGTAGGATGGTCTAGTAGCATATCTCCCCCACTACAAGATGATCAGGGACATGCACAGGTAAAATATGTGGTGCTCCAGTGGCCCCGAAAACCCTGATGTAGGTATCGTTCTCATCCAGATACCAGTGGCTAACCTTTGATATCATCTTTTTGGCCGCAACCAACAATCTTGGGAATTCTTTCTTGAAAAGAATAAAATAAATGCATGCGATGAGTTCATCGCAGATGAGGGAGTAGGATTTTTTTGTACTTGTTCTCCCATAAAATGCTGAAATATACATGGACCAAGAGTTCCGTGACGTGCCAGCTCAGGTTCATACCGGTGAAGATGTGTCTGGCACACATAACATCCAGTAAATACGAAGCCATGTAGAAGGCTAAAGTCTCTCCTTCTTTTGGTGTCTAGGCCTGTTGTATGCAGATGCTCAACTGCTTTGAAATGATGGCTCCCCAATTGAAACCGCTCCTGGAAATGGCCATTGTGTAAGCTAGAGGCATCCATGCCTCTGAAAATATGGAGCAATATTTCTCCCCATACAACCGACAGATAAGAGCCATTAGGTAGATGTAGGGCTCCCTTAAGTTGGTCGTCTGGTACCAGTCAGAGGTCCGGTTGGTGTATTTTCTGTCTTCTCTCCACCATGAGGCCATCACCCGGTTGGTGTCATGGCGCTTGTATATTTTTACGATGAAATCAATGTTCATTTTCTCCTCTGAGTCTCTAATCTTGTAATACATCTGGACCTCCACCGGAAGGAAAACTCCAACACACTCACCATTGTTGTCATTAATCAAACATTTTTGTGTATCCATGTGGTCAATGAGCCACTTTAGGAGTTCTATGCAGGTGAACACTGGAGTTCTTCTTGCTACCATGTGTAGGTACGATCTTCAAATATTAAGAACAAATTCATCGTCGAGCGCTCTCACATCTGGGTCACTGTGCAGGACGTATTACGAGAATTCTTCCCGGCTGATCTTATTGAAGATTCCCCCCCAATGTGGGAGTATCTCTTTGGTCCCGGTGCTTTCCTCTATGTCTCCAAAGGCCGGAGGTTGAGTGAAAACCTTCTTTGTAGATGTTTTAATGACTAGTTCCAGTTTTGGAGCAAATTCTAATTGTTTCACGGACCCCGGAGAAGAGCCTTCTCCTACCTCTGGTTCTTTCAGCTTGGGCACCCTCGGTGATCGCCTGGTGGTTGGATTTCTTGGAGGCATTGTTCCTGTAATCAAAATAAAAATAAAAATATTTTAGAGACTGGTACATACCTGCAAAGCTTGCTAAACCTGGTTATTTGTTACTCATGAGATCTCTACAACTTTGGAATTGCTTGTTTCGCTTCTCTGGATGCTCTAAAACTCCTTTGAGCATATAATGGTTTCATTTACAATGGCTCAAGAGAATTTAAACCGAGGAAGAACTTACCTTGTCGTACCAACCATTTAATCCGGGTTATGAGTGGAATTCAAACAAATCTTCCGCCGAATCTCTACAACTTAAATTCATTGTGGGTTGACAACGGAGGTGCGGAGGGTGATGTGTTCTATCAGTAATTTCAAATGACTATTTTGATTCGCACACGAAGTAGCAACTAATGAGAGATTTGGAATTAATTAGTCCCTTAAATGCTCCGAATCTAAACATATCTAGCGCTAAAACATCCCATCATGTCACTTTCTTAATGGGCATATTGGGGATCTGCAATGGGTTACAGATGTTTTTGTTGATATCCTTTTGTGAAAAACCTCCGATGCTAATCAATTTCATCATACGGTGCTGATGTGGCAAAACTGGCTCGGAGGTGTGACTTGGATTTAGGGGACCAATAATGACTCGGGGTAAAACTGGGTCATACGTTTGTCCAATTTGGAAAAGACATGTGGCTTTGAAGACCAGTAACTTAATTCATGAGTATCAGTTAGAGTCGAGACTTTCTTCAAGTTGTGCGTTTCAAACTAAAACGGGGATCACCGATGCCAAAAAGGTATCGAGGGTCGGCGATCAGGGATAAACATATCACATGTTTTCCTTTGGATTAGCTTCTTCGAAAAATCCTGATGCTGAAATGCTTCAGGAATCAGTGATCGGGAAAAACTCTTTAGCATGGTCGAAATGTTCGTCACGATTCAGTTTTCGCTGGTTCCAACAAGCGCATCAGGTATCGGGTATCGGCGGTATTGTTTCTTTCTTCCTTAACATTTACTCCCTTCACCTTTTATCGATGCTGAAGGGGATCAGCTATCGATGATGTTCATAGGTGATACTTGTCATGAAACAAAATATTCCTTTCGCCAATGTCGGTGAAGTGAATATCGACACTCGACGACTGAGGTTTTTCGAATGATTCTTTTACACCTCTTAGTTCCTTCCGATGCCGAATTTTGGAGCGCGTCGGGTGAAGTGTTTTGGCTGTTTGGTTCCTTATTTAAGTGTTAATCCTTTTTTATTCATGGGTTTTTCATAAGTTATACAAAACTAAATGGCTAATGAGAGTCAATAGAACAAGCAAGACAAAACATTTTCTCAAAAGGAAATCAAATTCCGACAACGCAAAAATCAAGTGGTACCCAAAAAGTGAAAAATTGACATAAGCTTTTTAGGGTGTGTTGAGTGCTCAAAAGTGTCCTAGAAAACTACAAAATTCCTTGTGTGTTTATGGTATTGGACACTTGAGGATTAATTTGATCATTGGGCATGAAGGAAAGAAGTGACTATTTTGGGCATGAAGAAGTGCATTCTCATGGTTTGGATGTGATGGTTGGATGAACTACCTAATCAATTCAGGATATTAGGATTCATAGAGTCTAGAAGCATGGTAGAATGGGTCAAAGCACTGAACTAATAGTATGTTTGGAGAATTTTAAAATTGAATATTTATGTGACCTTCTTAGTGAAGGTTGAGTTGTAACAACAATGGATTCAACAATAACATGGGAATCTAGGAACTATTGTGTGATAAAATTAGGTAGAGACATTTATGTTCAATGGAAAACTAAGTGGTGGGTAGATGCATGGAAATTTTAGCAATGACATTGTGAAGTGGTTGAAGGAGTCTGAGTTGTAGATGGATGTGGTGATATTAGCAGTAGACTTTGGAGAATTGTAGAGTTCTTGGATATTTTGTAGATGATGATATGTAAATGAGGGACTTATAGCCCACTTTCTTCATAAACATAGATCTTATGTATAAATGAAATATATTATTTGTAATATTTTATGTTGATTGTGTTATCACATGTAGTTGTTATGGGTCATTCGTCCTTATATTTTTTATTTTTTATCCTTAGTCTTGTTTAAGTTTTACTTTTGATCTCCTCCTTATGGTGTTCTTAGGTCTTAGCACACATAAGTTAAGGTTGATGTTGGCTCATATCTTTGGTTTATGTCTTCATCCCATCACAATATTATATTCCATCACCATCACCCTTATGCCACCATCACCCTCATGTCACCACTTCCATTATTTCACCTATCTTGTTCTTGGCACTTGCTGTTTATGCTACAAAATCTGCTACGAATTATTCTACAAATCCCCTGTTTGGCGCTACGAAACTGTACATTAAACTCACCATTGTTATCCTCTGATCATATAACCTACATCAACTCTTTCCCTTTACAATTTCAATGGTTATTTCAAATCTAAAGTCTATCTACATTGAAAAGTTTAAAGAGCCTTGCTAATTAAAATGGTGATGACCTTACAAATGATGATGAAGTGGTTGAAAGAATCTAAACTTTGAAGGTGATCATCCTTGCATTTTGAAGTGTTCAGGGAAATATTATATTTTCACCTACTGGAGGAATTTACAGGCTCATAGTTCATCTACTAATGTTTTTTGTGTTTTTGAGGATTCATTGCATAAAACTGAAAAAACACAGAGATTTCGTAGCGCTTGGCGTTGCAAAATCGTCTACACAAAATGTTCTATAGTTTCACTACCAAAGGCGTTACATAATCCCCTATCCAGACACAGAAAAGGCGTTACAAAATCTGCAGAGCAGTTTTATAAGAGGGCGCTATAGAATTGGCTATGGAATTGACTATAGAATGGCGCTACGAATTGGCCATTACAATCAAAGGTTTTGAATTCATGACTCCTTGACTTTGATGATGTGGAGGGAACCAAAGATCAACAGGTGGTAGCTAGGGATCAACATACGAGCTTGGATGACACATGGCATTGGAGAAGGATGTGCCCAAGATGCAAGACATGTCATTCAATTTTTGTTAGAGTGGTTGCCAACATGGCTCCTTAATTTTAGTAGTTTGTTAGATCTGTTGGTACAGATGTTAGAATTGTAGTTTTTTGTGGAGAATCCTAGGATAGGGAGGACAACTCGCACCTTTAGCTGTTGCCTATTATTTTTTATTATAAATACATTAGATGAATGATATGTTGAGGTATGAATGGTTGAGCAAAGCTCCCTTTTTGTAATATTTGACTAAGCAGAGCTGTTCTCTGGTTATGTATGAGACTTGAGACATTTTCATTACTAGAATTCAGTTTCCTTTCATTATATTATTTCCTCTTATTCTGAAATGCTCATTATTGGATGATCCATATGAGATGTTATGGTTGTGTTATAATGGATGTTTGATTATAATGATGCTATGAATGTTTTTCAATGTTTTAAACTTTAAGTTCAAGAAGTTCTTGTGACTTAGTTTTTCTTCACCTAGCCGCTTGAAGGCCTGATGCTTATAGTAGACCTATCCACCTTCCTCACTAAGTATTCCTTATATTCACCTTTACCCTTAAACTGTTGATTGAATTTAATCAAAACCTCATTTTCTTATGCATGCTAGCCCATATTTTTGTGTTAAAACATTCTTATGGTGAGTTTTTTCCATTTGACCTTTAATCACTAATTTACATTCACAAACGTTTTGATGGGTACTAGGATTATCCTCTTGCAATATGAGGGCGATTCTCAGTGCTGGTAGATTGATTATAAGGTTCATGTCTTATATTTAAGGTAACATGCACACAATAAACTAACTAACCAAAAAAACAAAAATTGAGTCTTTGAGATTTATCTTCTCTATTGTTGATCACCAAGAAGGAATACAAAAAATGGATAGGCTTCCCTCTATATGTGAATATTTGGGTGATTTCTTGAAAAGGGATAAACCAATGTGTGCAATCTCAATCAACAATTTTTTTTTGCAAATCCCTATTATGAATTCAAATTCAATTTCCAATCACTTCATTCATGTTTTTCTTTTTAATAGAAGGAACATTCAAATGTGCATAAATATAAGGTATATGGTTGAGTTGAGTGATGAAGTTTCAGGATTCAATTGTGCAAGTAATGGTTTCCAATTGTTTACTTGATGTATTGAAATGCTAGAAGAAATGCTCAATTCAATGGACATACTTCGTCATTCTTTAACTTGTCAACAATCCATGAAGGATGGCTTGTGCCAAGACTAACTTTCTGAGCACCTCTTGAATTTTAATCCCAATGAATAAATAACTCAATTTAATATTTAATCTAAATGGTCAACTCCACACAAAATACCTTTATTCTTCATTACATCCTCATCAACCATTCTTAAATTAGGTGACAATGTGATGGGAACAAGAGTTGTCGATTCGTACTTGGAATGTCCTTACAACAACCAACCACTTCTTGTAAATGTAATACCATCCAACACCTATCCTTTAATACTCTAGCAACTCTCTCTCTCTCTCTCACACACACACACACACACACACATTTTTCCAATCACTAATCGTTGCTAATACAATAGAAGGTATAATAAATTACTCTATTAGAGATATATCTCAAACCCGTTGTAGCAAGGATACGATGCTCATAACAATAGTGATGACACAAACATTATGACATTAGAAATGAAGAGAATTTTGCAATAGTAATAAATGAAAACATTATCCAACATTGAACACACACACACACACACACACACACACACACACACACACACACACACACACACACATATTCTGGACAATAGTTAAGTACTTTATTACTCAATGTTCCCATGCTATTAAAGAGAAGATGCACCATTACCATTTAACAATTTCTCTACTACATGACGTTTAACAATATGTGTGTGTGTGGTCTCCATAGGAATTGACCTAGAGTTGGTACGCTCACCCTACTAATTGTTAGAAACTAATGCAACTTCATCATATCAATAGCTTGAAATTATTTCATATATGGTTTGCACTCTTCCTCTCTTTTCCTCGTAGGTAGGCAAGCTAAATGAAGGCAAATACGACAATGAAGAGATAAAACATATTTTATGAAAGAGGGTATGTTGTCCTGGATATATAATATAACCCAATGCATTGATGGACATCGAATTATAACTAACTTAGTAATTAACTATAGTTTTTTGCAAGCCACAACTTCAAATTCAACTCAAATCGTTGAAAGGGATGGACATACCATGAGTTGGAAGAGACGATTTGTGTATGGAATCACCTCATGGACCACCAAACAAAAAGAATTAGAAAATCATGAGTTCATACATCTTCGAGGTGTGCCAAAAACATCATTAGAAAACAAATTGTTGGAAGCCAAGGAAGAAATTAGAAGTTTGAGTAAGAAAATGCAATAGTTAATTCATATTAGCTATTAATATCAAAATCAATTGGAATGGATGGTGGGTTCATTTTCACTTTCGGTATTCATAGAATACCAAAATAAATTGATTTATGAGGAAGAGATATCATAAAAACATTTTGACATTCATCATTATAGCCTACTAACAAAGCTAAGAGTATTCCATTAAACACAACTAAGAGAAACAATTCCCTCATATACCAATTACACAACAATCATAGAGAAATACATAATACAACAAGCACAATGTTCACCCTCGAAACCCAAGTGTGAAAACCAACTTGGAATGGTTGCTCAATCTTCATTTTGACAATTTTAGGTTATAATGTAGGTTGTGGGCTCATGGACCATTTAACAATTTACATAGCCAATGCTCTTCTACATCACCTCTCATCCAAAATACCCTTTGTGGGTAAAATTATAAGTTATAGGTATATATGTGGGGAATGGGAAGGCCAAACATCCTTTTCCCTTCATATCCCATTCCCCAACTTTCTCTCCCATTTCATTTTCTTTTTTAGCATTTTTTTTGTTACTTTATTTTCTATAATTTAATTAAAAAAATTTAACATTGGAACTGCGGTTTTTTTTCTTCAACCCTCATTAATTTTCGAATTGCTTGTTGGTATTGAGTCTTACAACCATTCATTTTTGTTTGGAACCATTTAAAATTGGATAACAACAACATTTTCAAGTGGAAGAGGATGTTACCTCATTTTCTTGGAGCTAGAAATGGGTGCCCTTTCTTGTCCATTGAGACAATCATTGGTAGGATTCATTTGTTTGAAATATTAGATTTTAAGTTTAAAAAAACATGAATTAGGTAGTCTTGCATGATAGTTGAGCATGCCTAAGTGTTGGATATATTTGTAAAAACAATGGCTAAGTATGATAGCCATATTAGGTTGTCATTTTCAGTTTCTTATATAATCCATTGAAGGGATTAGATGTTGGACACAACATTCCTTGCCTCATGGGCGTGTTGGGTAGAATTTCCTTGGGTTATTGGTGCAACACATTAGTTTATGGGAAAGAGTGCCTAGTTTGGTTGGATGCACATCACAAGTTGGAAAATAGATTGCTTGGCATGAAATGAAGAACAAGGAATGGAAAGGAGTGCATTAGACATTGTTTAAGTGGGATGGTTTCCACTTTTAGGTGCACAAGAATTAGGGATGCCTTGTGTAGGAGTGCATGATTTGATTTGATTATGTGGACCCAAGTGGATAAAAATTCAAGGCTTGGTGAAAAGAGTGGAGTGGATTGCACATATAGGTACACTTGGTCATGGAATATGGTACAAGGAACCTTCCACGTATATAAATATATTTAAAAGAAATCACAAAGCCAATCAAGAAAAGATGGAGATCAAGGAGTGATTATTCATCATGTGGAAAAGGAATTATGAGGTGCTAAGTTTAGGAACTATGAACAACATGGAAATTTCCTAAGTCTTAGGTAGTATACATGAAGTAATTAGACAACTTGACAATAGTGTGAGTTATGGTAGAGCTTAACTAAGATTGTTTTATGTGAATAAAGGGAACTACATGGGGTAGATCCATGAATGCTTCAAGATTTATATCAACAAGTATTGTGACTATAGGTAGTTATTCCTTGGATATTTTCATAGTTGTAAAAGAGCTGTAGGTAAAAGGACAAACTCCCTTGTTGTATCTTACTAACATTATTGATATTAATAAATTTAAGGAATCTACCTTGGGTGTCACCCATACTTCTACGACGTGGTGTCTTTATGTTTATTGAATGTTATTTTTCCTTACATTGTATTGAAAAATATCATTTACATGCTAAAGTATAGTTAGGATGATTTAATTCCATGATTGGACATGTTCCTATTGTTAGATAACTTGGTTGTATTGAACTTAATTGTGTATATAACAAGTTATAGCTTAAGACATGTATATGGGCAAGATATTAAGTGAAGATGCTTAATCTAGTTGTAGTATGTCGAGGTTGATGTTTGAGGTAAGGTAACATCACAGTGTCTAGGATGTCGAAAGTGAAAAATTTGGGAAAGAGTATAGGTATACAACAAATGGTATCACAACCACTCTTCACCTCCTTTTTCATAGGAAATGTGGTATCAGATTTAACTTGGGTGCTCTTCACCATGTTTCAGAAGGAAGCAATTGGGTGGAATGGACCTTGTTGTTTTTATAACTATTTTTTATAACTTTTTGCCATGTCTTATCAATATTGGTATGCATAAGAGGATTTTGGGATGAGTTTTGTAGGTGAGCATAATGGTGAGTTAAATATAGTGTGCATAATTGAAACATATTTAGTACCTTGGTGCAACAAGTAGTTTGGAAGGATCTTTCCACTCTGCACTTGGTAAGTCATTTGTTGTTTTTATGGGGAATACCAAACAATGTTTGAAGAATTGGAGACTTGAAGTAACAATCACTTTGAAAAGTGACTATGTCCAAAAGAAGAATGTTGGAAAAACCACAAGGTCAAGAAATCCCCTTTGTCTTCCCTAAGTCATGAATATAATGATGGAAATCATGCAAGAAAGTTCATAAAGACTTAGAAGACATTTCTCACTTTGGAGAAAATGGTGTGTTAGTCGGTTGAAGTTATACAAAGAGAATCAGTGAAGGTGGATTAAGTCATCATCGTGACTAAGTCTTTGGAACAAAGGATGAATTAGATCAGTTAGAGCTAGAGAAGAATGAGTGTTGAGTGTCAAGAAATTATTAACTCCAAGAACAACAATATTGTCTAGAAGGCCTACAATGGAGGAAAGATATTAGAACATGAATTTTGGATAGTTGATAAGGGATGCCATGGATGCTATACAATGCCATTGAATAGTCTCAAAACAATTTATCCTGAAAATCAACTCCTTGTCTCGTAGGTTGGATGTGGGCCATCCAAAATCATGATCATTGTTGAGGAAAAGGAATGGAGGTCCTTATAACAACATTTTCAAATGGAGGTTTATAGCCTTAACAAAAATATCAATTAGTCCTAAATAAATATGTACTTGGGCCTAATTCTATTTTAAATGTTTGTGTTTATAACAAAAAAAAAAAGAAAAATGCTTGTAATGGAAATTTATAATAGATTAAAAAAAAAAATAGAGAAACAAAATGTAATACATCATTACAAATCAAGTCCGAAGATGAGACCAAAAACCAACAATGATTTTATTGTTTCAATTCTAAATTACAACCAAAAAGTTTATTTTCATACCCCTGCATCGGTAAGGACCAAAGTAAAACTTAGAAGTATAAGGTGGAATGCTACACCACACATAGACCACTGGTATCTTTTAAGAAAAGACCAAGACTTAAAATACTTGATCAACAAGACACAAATGTACCACTATCTTGACTCTGCAAAATAATTCTAATACACATTGAAAACAAATTTAGAAATCAAATTACAATTAACATACTATCAAAACAAATGATTGACCTTTTGAAGCATGTCAACAATCTATGCTTCTTATTGCTTCTTATTTCCACCTTCAGTGAAACCCTACTCCCAACATGAAGATTCATCCCTTATGTAATTCGGAAATGAATGGAATATAAATGCAATCTCACTTTAGAATAAGAGAAAGCCTTATTAGAATTTTGCCTCTCTATCCTCCCCCCTTTGTCCCTTCATTAAGTCCTCCTTTTATTCTTCAATAGGTAGTTTGATTTGTTTCAACTACTTTTACTTTAGTAGAAAACTAACTTTGAGTTAAGTGGGACAAATTTTAATAAATAATTATAATGAATGACTTTAATAAATAATAACTAGTAGGTGAGGACCCCCTATGTAACTTTATTGTTTAATTTTCAATATTCCATTGTACCTCCATAATTCAACATGTGTGCCATACCATAAAATAAATGTGCATCCATCAGCCCTAAAATAAATAATCATACCATAAATACACTTGTGACTCCCAAAAATAATTT
The DNA here is from genome assembly GCA_009831015.1 of Picea engelmannii. Lineage (NCBI taxonomy): Eukaryota > Viridiplantae > Streptophyta > Pinopsida > Pinales > Pinaceae > Picea > Picea engelmannii. The sequence goes on from ML778519.1 coordinate 1,468,430, forward strand.
AACCATGTCAAAAATAGATAAATGTTGTATGTTGCTAAAAAAAATCAAAGTATATATATGTCTAAATAGTCAACTACAAAAATAGTCATCATAAAACTTTAAAGTCATTTTTATTGTGGGAGGTTATCATCCTCTATCCACAACTCTGAGATGATGCCACCTTGTGTGTCTACAAATCTTCTCTAGTAGGATTTTTGTTCTCATTTGCTGATGCCTCATGGTGCATATCACTGAAGGTGATATTTACTTCTTCAAGTTTATGGGGAATGGAGTGGGAAGTAATAGTGTGGGAATAATATTTTGATGAATAAGAGCTAGGTGAGTAGGTAGATTGCTTTCCTTTGCTTGGTTTGGGTTCATGGGCTAATGCCTTGTGTTTTTTGGATTGTTAAGATGATAATGCATGTGAGGCCATGGAAATAATGGGATGAAGTGGCTACTTAGGTGGAGGTAGTGGTAAGGTAATGGAAATGATACAGTGGGCCAACCATTGAACCGAGGTTGAGGATTATGAACTACTTCATTCCAACCATCATTAACTGGAATTTCATGTTGCAAAGACACATGTGGTTACATGGGAATTTCAGCAATGCTGGGATGAGGCTGTAATGGAGGTATGAATGGGGGTGGAGTATGGAAACATCTCTAACCGGATAGGTTGAGTGTTGGAATACTGAGGGGGGGGGGTGTGAATCAGTATGAGCACTATTACCACTTTTAACCTTAATATATCATCTTCAACTTTATCAATAGTGTTCAACATTTTATAATTAACATTTGATATATCATCAACAACATAAATCAACAGTGCATAATAAACAATCACATAGACACAATACACCAAAATTTATGTGGAAACCCAAATGGGAGAAAACCACGAAATGCTTTCTTATATATCAAATATTGCATTCATTGGAAGCACCAACTTCCCAATTCTCCAACTGCAACTAGAAGGAGTCTCCAAACCCCTATTTACATGATCCAACCTAAAGGAAGCTACAACTCCCAGAATTCTCTGGCTCCAACCAAAAGGAGGATCCAACTTGAAGGAAGCTCCAACTCCCTGTGTTCTCTAGAATCAACCAGAAGGAGTCTAAAACCCCCTTTCCTTTCCTCATCCTGCTACCTTGAAATATAAGTGTAGACATGAACTGTCACTACCACCGATATTGTCACTGCCTATGATAATCAACCTGTAATAAAGCTGTCATCCAACCTGTCACTGTTACATCAGCCTGTAAATGATCATAAACCTGTAACTGTCACTGCCACATCAACCTATAACTGATCATCAACCATGCATCAACTATGTACCAACACATGCATCACCCTGTAACCTGTCATTGTCCCTGTCATTGTCTCTATCACTGATATATCAACTAGATCCACTCATATATATCATATCAAACGTATTCTCAACATCAAGTAGCCAAACCATGTACCAAAATGTACCTCAAACATGCATCATACCATATACCATAATATATGCCTCAAATATATGTCACTATCACAAATATGTGCCTCTAACAATGAACCATAAAATCCATGAACTAAATACCAAGAGTATAAATCAAGAATGTATCAATATTACCAATATGCAATCACGTACCAAAATATCCTCCAAGACATGCTTTAAGCATGTGCCATACCATCCATGATAAACACACATAAAACCATACCTTTACTCATGAAACCCAAAGCATACCATCTCAGATCCTATAATAACCCTGTTGAACCATCAAACCTTCATGCAACTTGAACCAAACATCCTTATTCAACTTCTTTTCTTAGATCCACGACCTTTAAACTGCCAACCCACATATGTCTGCTCTTTTCTCCACTATGACCCATAGATTTCCGTGCCTTTCTCTAATGATAACCACGAATAACCTCAAAAAGATAGTTTTGTAGACTTCTCCATTAACTTCCCTTCGCTACCTCAAACTTCAATACCTCATACTTTGTTGCCTCATATTTTCTATGAAAATATTTACCAAAATATCACTTGAAAGATATATAAACATTGAACTTGTGTGCATGGATGAGAGATTTATTGTGTTGTATTTATACTTCTTCAGAGTAACTTTATTTCTTACTTTAGATATTCTCGAATTTCTTGTTATAAGCACTTTACCCTTTCATTAATTGAATTGTATCCAACTAGGGGCTTCTCAACCATTATTTGGGGCTTCCATCTTCACAAGACCATAACTCCTCAACTGTGAGGACCCACATGGCATGCCACCTATCATTGAAAATGACATGAATAAGATATTTTGTTCATGAGTGTGTTACCTACATTTACATTGTCCTTCATGAAATTTTTCCTTGGTCAACTTCGGGTTCCATAACCATACCTTTGGGGCTTCCAGACTTCTTCAAGGGTTAACATCAATGAAAATCAATCTTTCAAAAATCTCCCCTTTTGACATTGATGGCAGCAATGATGGCATGGAAACACTCATGCTTCTTCTCACACTCATGCTCTTTCTCATGCTCCCCCTATCTCTATGAATCTGTTCTTTCTCTCTATTTCCATGCCTTTGTTGTTTCTCTCCCCCTTTGACATCAATGGAAAGGGGTAATTCTACTTGGGGCTTCCCCCCCTGTCTGTAAGCCTCTTCTTGTTGGTTGCGGAGCCTGATTATCTTCCTAATTCAGAGGTATTTGTTTTCAGCCATGTTTATACCCCATGAAGAATTTACACCTAGAAAGAATGTACACTCCTCCACGTGGGGGAGTGCAGGGGGCGTTACCCCCCCTACAAGGTCCAGGGGCGAGCGATCCCCTGAAGGAAAAATTACCTTGTAAATGTATATTGTAATTTCATTGTAAATATGGACAGTTCATTATAAGGTCACAGATCTGATGATAGAAGTTATGTTAGGGTTTTTTTCCCTAGAAGGAAACCCTCTTTTATGAGGGAAATGTATTGCGGCTATGCATCATTGCGAATATTGTATTCTGAGAGAGGATACTATGAGAGAAATAAGAGTAAGTTACAACGGGTGTATTGTAGGTTGTATCCCTTCATTTGTTGGATAATAATAAAGGAAGGACCTGTAAATTTCTATGGTGGACGTAGCCTGCACTGGTTCAACCACGTAGATCTATGTCTCTATTGTATTGCGTATCTTCTATGTTTTATTTCCACATTTGTTTTATTTTATTTCTCCATGATTTTGTTTTTAAAACAACTGGTATCAAAGAGAAAGGTAGTTCACAGGAAAAGAGGGTTCTTGGTTTGAGTGGGAGCAATGGCGGAAGATGGAAAGTTTAGGGTCGAGAAATTTAATGGCCAAAACTACCAGTTATGGAAGATGCAAATGGAAGATTATTTTTATCAAAATGATATATTCCTACCATTGGGTGGAATAGCAAAGAATCCAATAGAAATGAAGGATGAAGAATGGGATATTCTTGACAGAAAGGATCTAGGAATGATACGGCTGAGCCTGGCAGTTTCGGTGGCCTTCAATATTTCGAAAGAAAAGACAACAAAGGAGCTTATGGATGCATTGGATAAACTGTATGAAAAACCCTCAGCGTCTAATAAGGTATTTCTAATGAAGATATTATTTAATATGAATATGTCAGAAGGTGGGTCTGTTGCAGATCATTTAAATGAATTTAATACAGTTACTAATAAACTAAGTTCTGTAAAAGTGGACTTTGATGATGAGGTCAATGCTCTTCTAATCTTGTACTTGCCAAAAAGATGGAACGACTTGGTCATGGATGTAAGTAACTTTGTATTTGGTTCAAACACTTTAAAATTTGATGATTTTGTTGGTATTGTCCTTAGCAAGGAAATGCGACGGAAAAGCACAGGTGAGACATCAGGTAATGCGTTGAACATGGATAATAGGGGAAGACAAAAGGATAGAGGAAAGTGATCAAGAAACCATGAAAATTATAGGAAGGGAAGATCCAAATCCAGAATCGAAAAAATATAATGTTGGAATTGTGGGAATAAAGGACATCTGAAGAAAGATTGCAGAGCTCCAAAGAAACAAAGAGATGGGCAACAAGAGAAAAATCAGGAAGCAAATGTAATAGGTGATGTGTTACAAGATTATTTGATTCTTTATGTAGATAATATTTCTGAGTCTTGGGTAGTAGATTCAGGGGATTCATTTCATGCCACACCCCATCAAAAACATTTTCTATATTATGTTCAAGGTGATTTTGGACATGTTCATTTGGGTGATGATGCACTATGCAAAATTGTTGGAATGGGAAAGGTAAAAATAAAGCAAAGGAATGGAAACCAATGGTTGTTGAAAGAGGTAGGACATGCTCTAGATCTAAGGAAAAATATAATTTCAACAAGGAAGTTGGAAAGTGAAGGTTGTATATCCATATTTACAGATAAGGTGTGAAAGGTCACTAAAGGATCATTGGTGATAACAAAAGGAGAGAAGGTAGGTAAATTGTATTTATGTACTAATAATATTGACTCTTCTATCTGTTTAGCTTCTATAGGAGTGAATACAACGCTGTGGCATCATAGAATTGGACACATGAGTGAGAAGGGGATGCAGATACTTCACAAAATAAATTTGTTTCCAGATCTGAAACAAATTGATTTGGATTTCTGTGAGCATTATGTTTATGGAAAATAGAAAAGAGTTATATTTCTTAGAGTCGAAAAAGAAAAGAAGAGTGAAAGGTTAGAGCTTGTGCATACAAATGTATGGGGACTATCTCAGGTATCATCTCTTGGTGGATCTCATTATTATGTTACTTTTATTGACGATGCAACTAGAAAAACTTGGGTTTATTGCATTCGACAAAAATATGATGTTTTTGATACTTTTAAGAAATGGAAAGATTTCGTTGAGAATGAGACATGAAAAAGGTTGAAGTGTCTTAGATCAGACAATGGAGGTGAATATTGTAGCAAGGAGTTTGATTATTATTGTTCATATCATGGGATTTGTAGAGAGAAGATAGTTCTAGGAACACCACAAGAAAATGGTGTGTCAGAAAGGATGATCAGGACAATCATGGAGCATGCAAGGAGTTTGAGATTGCATGTTGGTTTTCCCTTACAGTTCTAGGCAGATGCTATAGATACTATTGTTTACTTAATAAACAAAGGACCTTCAATCTATTTGGATGGTAGAATTCTAGAGGAGGAATGGACAGGTAAACATGTAAACTATTCTTTTTTGAATACTTTCAGTTGTGAAGCATTTGTCCATATTGATAAAGAAAATAGAGAAAACCTTGAAGAAAAATCCAAGAAGTGTACATTTATTGGATACAGTGTTAATGATTTTGGTGATCTCTTATGGGATTATGAAAATAACAAAATCATTAGGAGTAGAGATTTCATATTCAATGAGAAGGTCTTGTACAAAGATCATTTGCAGGAAAAGAAACAAGAAAAAGAAAAACTAGAATACATAGTGCTTGATGAGAACATCGAAAAAGAAATTCCAAAGAAACCAGAAAATAAAAATGTACAACAACAGGAGAAACAGGTACCTCAAACTCCTGCAAGTGTTGTTATAACATCTACCAGGTTAAGCAGACCCCCTGAACGATACTCTCCTTCATTTTATTATTTATTGTTTATTGATTTTGGTGAACCAAAATGTTATGAAGAGGAAATGTAGGTAGACACTAAAAAGAAGTGGGAGCAAGGAATGAAAGAGGAAATGGATTCCTTGGTAAATAACTATACCTGGGACTTGGTTCAGTTGCCTGCAAGAAAAAGAACATTGCATAATAAATGGGTTTACAAGTTGAAGGAAGAAGATGGAGGCAAAAACAATACAAGGCTAGAATTTTTGTAAAGGGGTTTGCACAAATGAAAGGTATAGATTTTGATGAAATATTTTCTCTTGTTGTTAAAATGACTTCAATGAGGACTATTTTAAGTCTTGTGGTAGTAGAATATTTTCATCTTGAACAATTATATGTAAAAACATCTTTTCTCCATAGGGATTTGGAGGAAGATATTTATATGCAACAACCACAGGGGTATGAGGTCAAAGGGAAAGAGAATTTGGTATGTAGGTTGAAGAAGAGATTGTATGGCCTAAAGAAAGCTCCAATGAAGTGGTATTTGAAGTTTGATAGGTTAATGATAGAAAAAGGTTATAGTAGATGTCATTTTGATCAATGTGTTTATTTTAAAAGGTTAGAAAATGGAAGCTATATTATCTTGTTATTGTATGTAGATGACATGCTTGTTGCAGGGTCTAATATGCATGATATAAATGTGCTCAAGAAAAAAATATATAATTCATTTGCAATGAAGGATTTGGGTGCTGCAAAGAAAATCCTTGGTATGAGAATAACAAGAGATAGGAACAATCACAAATTAACGTTGTCTCAGGGTGAGTACATAGAGAAGGTGTTGGAGAGGTTTAAAATGCAGAATGAAAAACCAATTAGTACACCTTTGTCCAGCCATTTCAAATTAAATAAGGAAATGTGTCCCAAGACACATGAAGAGATAGAATACATGTCCATGGTCCCTTATTCATCAACAATTGGTAGCATGATGTATGCAATGGTTTGCACAAGACCAAATATTGCACATGTAGTGGTATTTGTGAGCAGGTATATGAACAATACACATAAAGAAAATTGGGAGGAAGTAAAGTGGATTATCAGGTATTTGAGAGGTACTGCTACTCATGAATTATGTTTTGGAGGTTCAGACATTGTTCTACAAGGATATGTTGATTCATATATGGTAGGTGATAAAGATAGCAGGAGGAGAACCACATGGTATGTTTTTACTATAGGTGGAACAATAATAAGTTATATTTTGTAACTGCAAAATGTTGTTTCACTTTCAACAACAGAGGCAAAGTATGTTGCTGCTACAGAGGCTAGTAAAGAGATTATTTGGTTACAGAGGTTTATGGAGAAATTGGGAAAGAAGTAGGAGAATAACAAGTTATATTGTGACAGTGAGAGTTCCATTCATATTGCAAATAACTTAGGTACCATTTCATACGATCCATGTTGGAAGATGGACATTTGAAGTTGGAAAAGATACACACTAGCCATAATCCTGCAGAAATGTTAACTAAGGGAGTAACCATGGAGAAACTAATTTCCTGCCCAGTTTCAGTTGGTCTTCAAGCATGAAGGTGAAGATGATAAATTTTCCAAATCCAAGAAGGTTCATAGTCCAACAGATACAACAACGATGGAGTTGTTGAGATCGATCTCCAAGTGGGAGATTGTTGGTTGTGGAGCCTGATTATCTCCATGATTCAGAGGTCTTTGTTTTCAATCATGTTTATACCCCTTGAAGACTTTACACCCATAAATAATGTACACTCCTCCATGTGGGGGAGTACAGGGGGGGTTACCCCCCCTGTGGGGTCAGGGGACAAGCGCCCCCCTGGAGGAAAAATTGCCTTGTAAATGTATATTGTAATTCCATTGTAAATATGGACCGTTCATTATAAGTTCGTAGATATGACGGTAGAATTTATGTTATGGTTTTTCTCCCTAGAAGGCAACCCTCTTTTATGAGGGAAATGTATTGTGGTTATGCATCATTGCGAATATTGTATTTTGAGAGAGGGTATTGTTAGAGAAAGAAGAGGGAGTTACAATGAGTGTGTTGTAGGTTGCATCCCTTCATTTGCTGGATAATAAAAAAGGAAGGACCTGGCAATTTCTCTAGTGGATGTCGCCCACACTGGGTGAACCACGTATATCTGTGTCTCTATTGTATTGTGTCTCTTTTGTGTTTTATTTCCGCATTTGTTTTATTTTATTGCTCTGTGATCCTGTTTTTATAACACTTGTTTCTCTTTAGGGTGCTTCTTCATGTAAAACTATGATGTATATGAAAAACATTCAAAAGATTCTTTACTTTTATTCTTCATATCTTATGCTTCTCTCCCCCTCTCTCACTATGCTTGATGCTCTGTGGATCACTTTGGGGTAGAAAATATTCCAAGTTTCTGTCGAAGATACTTAAAGGTCTCCCTTAGAAGAGGTTTGGTGAAGATATATGGAATCTGTTCTTTTGTCCCAATGTACTCTAGCTTGATTTTCTTCTCTATAACCTGTTCCTGTAAAAAGTGAAACTTGATCGAAATGTGTTTCTTCTTGGAATGCATTATTGGATTCTTAACAATACTTGTAGCACTAGTGTTATCATAGAGTATCAAAATAGGTTCATCATATTTCACCTATATATCCTACAAGGTTTGCTTCATCCAGATAACCTGAGTGCAACATGTTGCTGCTGCAATATACTTTTCTTCTGCTATGGACAAAGATACTGATGATTGTTTCTTGCTCAACCATGATACCAAAAAATCACCTAAGTAGAAATCTTCTCCACTTATACTTATTCTATCGTCAATGCTACCTGCCCAATCTGCATCTGTGTAGGCAACCGAATATAGTTCATTCCCTTTTGGATGCTATAATCCAAAATATTCCATTTCTTTGAGATATTTGAATATTCTCTTTACTTCCATAACATGTGTTTATTTTAGTGCTGCTTGAAATATTGAAACCTGTCCAATTGCTTGCATCACATCTGGTCTTGATGCTGTCACATAGAGTAAGATGCCAATCATCGATATGTAGAGTCTCTGATATGCATCCTTAGATTTATCATCCTTTCTCAACTTGCAACTGATCTGCATAAGAGTACTTACAGGTTTTCAATCCTCCATTCCAAACTTATTTAACATCTCTCTGATGTACTTAGTCTGGGATATGAAAATACCTTTATCATGATGACATATCTATAATCCCAAAAATAAATTCAACTCATCGAGCAAATACATTTCGAACACATTATGAATGTCTTTGGAAAACTTTTGACACATCCTATCATCATCTTTTCCAAAGATAATATCATCTACATAGACTTCAATTATCAATATATTGTCTTGATCCACTTTTATGTAGAGATTGTTCTATGCATTTCCCTTCCTAAATCCTTGTTGTTGTATATACCTATCCAATCTTGAATACCATTCTCTGGGGGCCTGCTTGAGTCCATACAATACTTTCTTCAACCTGCAAACATAATCTTCCTTTTCTAATAGTATAAATCCTCTAGGATATTCGATGTAGACTTCTTCTTCTAATTCTCCATTTAGAAATGATGATTTTACATCCATCTGATAGACCTTGATTCTTTTGGAACATGGATAGGCTAAGATCAATCTAATTGCTTCCATCCTGGAAATTGGAGAAAAGGTCTCTTCAAAATCTATACCTTCAACCTGATTATATCCTTTTCATACTAACCTTACTTTGTTTCTGGTTACTTGTCCATCCTCATTCAATTTGTTTCTGAATACCCACTTTGTACCAACCACGTTCATGCTCTTTGGCCTTGGAACCAATTCCCATGTTTCATTCTTCTCCATCTGATCCAATTCTTTATCTATAGCCTTGATCCATTATTTATCATTGATAGCTTCTTCAAAACTATTTGGTTCAACTGCAGATAACAATGCTATATGCCTTTGTTCTAGTGAACGTATTCTTCTTCAGGTTTCAACTCCTTCATCTTTATTCCCAATAATCTGTTATGGTGGATGATTTTTCTGCACTCGTCAGCTAGGTGTATTGGGAGGTATCTACTGATCATCTTCCTCTTGTTATGCTTGTGGATTCTCTTCTTATTCTTCTGCTTCTTCTTCTACTTCTTCTTCTTTTATATCTTCTTCATCATCCCGCTCTTCTGAATATTTGCTTCCTTCTTTGGTCTTTTGTCCATTTGTTTCTTCAATAATTACATTGATGATTTCCACTATTATGTTGAGTCTTGGACTAAAGCATTTATATGTTTTTATTTTTATTTAATACCCAACCAATATGCCCTTATCAACTCGGGAGTCAAATTTTCCAATCTTGCCATCTTCTCTTTTGATATAGCATTTTCTTCCAAATACTCTAAAATGCTTCACATTTTCCGATATTCCTTTCCATAACTCGTAGGTAGTCTTATCACTGTTACTTATGATCATTCCTCTGTTCATGATATAAACTGTTGTATGTACTACTTGTGCCCAAAAGATGTCATCCAACTTGGAATCTTTCAACATGGTTCTGGCCATTTCCTATATTGGTTTGTTCTTCCTTTCAACAACTCCACTTTGCTGAGGTGTCCTAGATGCTGATAACTTCCTTGTTATTCCATGTTCACCACATAAATCCATGAATTCCTTTGATGTAATCTCTCCTCCATTGTCTGACCTCAAACACTTGATTTTAAAATATGTCTCAGTTTCAACCATCTCTTTGTATATCTTGAAGTGTTTGAATGCCTATGACTTCTTCTCAAGCAAGAAAACTACAGTCATTCTTGTGTAGTCATCAACCAATAGCATAAAGTTTTGTTCTCCATTTAATCCCTTCATTCTTATCGGTCCACATAGCTCAGTATGTAAAATCTCCAATGGTTTTGTCGTGGAGTACTCTTTTGATTTGAACTTGGTCCTGGTTTGTTTTCCTTGTAGACAATGTTCACACATAGTGTTTACTAGATTTGAAATCTCAGACATTTCTTTCACTACTTCCTTTTTATGATTTTAACAAGATTATTAAAGTTCACGTGACCCATTCTTCTATGTCAAAGCCAACTTTCATTTTCCTTTCCTAAGCAACATATTTCCTTTCCAATTTCATTTAGAACATATATGTTGTTTGAGATTCTTATAGCTGTGCCCACCAACTTGCTTGATCCTTCTTTCCTTATCCCACATTTTTCTGAGTCAAACAAAATTTTGTTTCCTTGATCACACATTTGACTTACACTTAGTATATTGTGCTTCATATCTTCGATCAATAGAACATTTTCTACCTTGGCATATTTGCTTCCAAGCTTTACTATGCCCCTTCCTATAATTTTGGCCGAATTATCATTTACAAAAACTGATCCATCTCGTTCCTTCTTCAGGGTTAGGAACTTGTTCTTGTCACTTGTCATATGATTTGAACAACCATTTCAACATACCACCCACTTTTCTTGTGTTGAGCTTGTAGAGAAAGCGATCATTCTTCAGTGTTGAATTGATCCTACTTCATTTTCCATATCCTTCGTGGTTCCTATTTGTGACTGTTGATATTCTAATTTGGTTCCCTTGGAGGAAAAATCAGTCTAAAATATTTGTCCATGTGTCCAAAATTGTTGCACTTGTAGCATTCTAATTCATTACTTAATGAGCCAAAACTGTTGTGATTTTTTTTTTCTGAGCTTCATGAGTATTTTTGGGATAGCTATTGTTTGAATAGTCTTCATAGTTGCTTCTGTTTTTGGCATAGGCTCTACAATTTACAACTTTGTGCCCAAAATTGTTACAAGAATAAAATAAACCAAGAAAAATAGTTTTATACTTGGATGTAGGGGATATTATGAATGGTGTTGCTCTTCTGAAGTCTTCTTCTTCTTGATATATTTCTGTTGTTGACTGTTGACTCTGTATTCTGAGTCTTCTAGGTGGTCCAGTTCCCCTGTGATATTCTTCTTAGGTCTTCCTTCATTTCTCTTTCTTGATAGTACCCCTGACGATTTATGCATAGCTTCTTTGTTTTTCTTTCTGTTCGGTCATCTTGGAGATCGAAACTTTTTCAGTCTACACTTGATTCTATCCTAACCCAGATATATCATAGTATGGCCTTTGAATAATGATGATTTAATCCAATATTTTAGTGCTATTTTGCTGCACATATTTCTTCTGAAGATATTTCCTTAGAGATACTACTTCTTCATCCAAACTTTCAATATTTTTCTCTTTTTATTCTAACTGACCTCTGAGTGTTTCTTCAATCCTTCTATATTATTCTACCTAGATTTTAAGATTCGTGATCATTTGTTTGACTTCTTCAGAGTTGGAATTCTGAGATCCCTCCTTCATTTTTAATTATACCTTGAGCGACTTGTTTTTCTTTCTTTCTTTCTTTAGTTCTTCTAAGGCACTGATTAGTTATGCTTTGAGATCCACTCTGCCTTCTTATTCAGAATGTTCATCATCATATTCAACTTCCATGAAGAGTACTCTTTCTAAATCACTGTCACAATCATCATCCTCATCTGATGAAGAGCTGTATTCTTTTTGTAGAATATTTTCTTGTAGATTTTCTTTTTGTTTCTTCATTTGTCAGTCTTTTGATATTTCTTTTATTTCTTAGGAGCTTCTTCTTCATCACTATATTTTTATTAGCATGAGGAAATTTAGATGCTAAATGACCAATTCCACCACAATTAAAAAATTTCAATGGAAGCATACCTTTATACTTGTCGGTTTCTCTCAACTTCCTTATGAAGTTAGCAATTTCTTCATCTTCATCCGAATCATTGTTGTAAGTACAACTTGGTTTTGATTTTTTGTTGTTCCTCTTCTTTGCATTTTTGGATGCCTTGAAATATTCTTCCTTTGTGATTGAGTTCTCTTGTTAGGTTATCATTTCATAAGCTATAAATATTCCATGTAGCTTGTCCATGCTCAACTTATAAAGATTTGATATTTCTTCTAGGGATGATATCTTAGGATCAAATATAATAGGAAGATACCTTAGTACCTTTTGGATGAATAGTGCTTCATCAAATTCTTCTCCCAATACTTTAATAATGTTTATTATTTCATCAACTCGCAAAAATTAGGCTGCAATGTCTTCATCTTCATTCAATTTCAATTGTTAAAAATTGGCTCTAAAGGTTTGAAGCTTGGCTTATTTGAATTTGAAATCTCCTTCATAAATCTTATAAATTTTATCCCATAGATTCTTTGCACTGTTGCAATGCATGACCTTGACAAATACTGAATCAATCAAAATACTTATAATGGTGCCTTTATCCTTTGAATTGTTTCACCGAGTTTCTTTCCATCTTTGTCAGTTGGGAGAGTGTTTGGTGATGTATATCCATCTACTGCTGACTTCCAAACATCAAATCCTTGTGCTTGTAAAAAAAAATTAATTCTTTTATTCTAGAAGGTATATTTCCGACCATCAAATACTGGTGCTCCAATCTTAGCGTATTCCATGATCTCCTTCCAGTGGTCATCCTGTTTCTTGAAGGACCTTCTCTGATACCAATTGTTGGAATACTAAGAGGGGGGGTGAATCAGTATGAGCACTATTACCAATTTTAACCTCAATATATTATATTTAACTTTATCAGTAGTGTTCACTAGTTTGTCATTAACATTCAATATATCATCAACAACATAAATCAATAGTGCATAATAAACAATCACATAGAAACAATACACCAAAATTTACATGGAAACCCAAATGGGAGAAAACCACATAATGTTTTATTATATATCAAAGATTACATTAATTGAAAGAACAAACTTCCCAATTCTCTAGCTGCAACTGGAAGGAGGATCCAAACCCCTATTTACATGATCCAAACTGAAGGAAGCTACAAATCCCTGAATTCTCTAGCTCCAACTAGAAGGATGCTACAACCCCCTAATTTCTAGGCTCCAACCTGAAGGAAGCTCCAAATACTTATGCTCTCTAGCACCAACCTGAAGGAGGCTACAACCTCCTTTCCTTTCGCCGTCTTGCTGCCCTGAATACAAGTGTAGACATGATTTGTCACTACCACTAATATTGTCACTACCTATGATAATCAACCTATAATCAAAATGTCATCAAACATATTACTGTCACATCAACCTGTAACTGATCATCAACCTATAACTATCACTGTCACATCGAACTGTAACTAATTATCAACCATGCATCAACTGTGTACCAACACATGCATCAACTTGTAACCTATCATTGTCTCTGTCACTATCTTTGTCACTGATATATCAACTAGATCCACTCATATATATCATATCAAGCATATGCCTAACATAAAGTATCCAAACCATGTACCAAAATGTACCTCAAACATTCATCATACCATATACCATAAGATATTCTTCAAATATATTCCACTATCACAAATATATGCCTCTAACACTGAACCATAACATCCATGAACTACATACCAAGAGTATGTATCAAGCATGTGTCAATATAACCAAGATGTAATCATGTACCAAAAGATCCTCCAAGACATGCCTTAAGCACATGCCATACCATCCATGATAAAAACACATAAAAACATACCTTTACTCATGAAACCTTAAGCATACCATCTCATATCCTATAAAAACCTTGTTGAACCATCGAACCTTGCTGCAACCTGAACCAAATACCCTTCTTCAAGTCCTTTTCTTAGATCCGTGATCCGCGACCTATAAACTGTCAACTCGTGGATGTCCGTTCTTTTCTCCACTATGACCCATGGATGTCCATTCCTTTCTCCAATGAGAACCATAGATAACCTTATAAATATAGTTTTTTAGACTTCTTCTTTCACTTCCCTTCACTACCTCAGAATTCACTACCTCAGACTTTGTTGCCTCATATTTTCTACGAAAATTTTTACCAAAAGATCACTTGAAAGATAGATAAACATTGAACTTGTGCATATGGATGAGATATTTCTTATGGTGAATTTATACTTCTTCAGAGTAACTTCATTCCTTACTTTATGAATTTTTGACTTTCTTTTTATAACCACTTTACTCTTTCATTAATTGACTTGTAACCAACTAGGGGCTTCTTAACCATTCTTTGGGGCTTCTGACTTCACAAGGCCATAACTCCTCAACCATGAGGAACCACGTGGCATGCCGCCTATCAATGGAAATGACATGATGAGGAATATCCATCCATGGGTGCGTTAACTACATTTACACTATCCGTCATGACATTTTTCCTTGATCAAATTTGGGTTCCATAACCATACCTTTGGGGCTACCATAATTATTCAAGGGTTTACATCAATGACAATCAATCTTTCAACATTGAGAAGGCTGGTTTGTAGGATCTGATTAAACTCCTTAGAGACTGCATCAAAATGGAAAAATAATCTAAGTCTTTTATTTCTGCCCCTAGGCCAACTAGCTTGATTTTCTCTATTCCATTGCCTCTATTTCCTGGGTTATCTCTGTTAGAACTATTGTTTCCCTGACTGAAATCTCATCTAATTAATCATGAAGGCTATATTAGTGTATGCATATAATAGCAAGTAAAACATCAAATACAATTTTTCATTTAACATAATTTAAAAGTGGCTCTGACTCGTTGAACAATCAAGCATTCAATCAAGTAGGGATGAGTGAGAAGAGTAACCTAGGATCAAACTACTTGATTTTCTTTAAAACATTTCCATACTTCATAACTCTTATTCTTCCACAAATGATATTTATTTAAAGACACGGGACTTCTAATGAAATTGGGAAGATGAAGGTTTTTGTAATCAATGGAAAGTGAAAGTAAATGATGAGAAAGAGTAGTACATGTCCATAATCATAACATATCAATTGTTAACTTTCAACCAAAATGTTTGTCTATGTCCAGTGCCAATCAATAATTATGTTACATATGTCATTCCAAGTATCATTCAGATTGATTGTTAGTATGTCTACTATCCTTCCTTCAAAATTATTAAATTTTCTTATATAACAGGGGGGGAACATGAATTAAAATGAAACATGATATTGGGACTTTAGGAACAATTTATGTAAAGTGGAAGTGTGAAAGGAATTAGACCTTAAAATAAATAAAATAAGAAAAAACCATTTCCAAACTTATGACCTTATTTCAACATTCATTTTGTTTGTCCTCCTAGACTTGTACTTTTATGATGAGTACATTATCCTATGACATAGCTCATGGTTTGACTTTAACTTTATGAAGACAAACATTTGACAATGTATCCTTTTTCAATTCAAATTTTAACAATTAATGCAACAACCAATATATATATATATTCTTCATGTAGCATCCCCAACCCCAAGTTGGGAAATTCCACACCAAATTTCTACTTATAATATAGATTAAATTTACAAAATTCCTTGGATATGATTACAATTATGCAATCTTATGCAGTTTTAACAATATTTAAAACTTAAGCATAATTAAAAGAGAGAAAACCATAACATAAATAAATAAATAAACACACATGAATTATATCAAACATATAACACTTATCTTATGAATTAACCACCAATTGCATGCATACCTCATACATTCCTCCCAGTCATAAACTCTGCTTCTCATAAACTCTTAGCAATAGATTCACCCTCCAGCTGAGGCTAGAAACTCCACTAATGATGGCTTCCTAAGCCATACTAAGGTCTATCAACAAAATAACACTCAGGTCAAGGTGAAAACTACTGCAAATAGCCTATAATCTCTCATTTCCTACAACCTATCCCACCCCAAGAAGTGTGCCCCTTCTCTGTTAACAGTCCTTCGACTGCCCCACTTCCCTTCTGGGGCTTCAAAAATAGGCTAGGCATAAGGTCTTAGAGCCTTGTAGTTAATTCCCATCAACCATGGAACAATTCCCAACAATTATCTCACCCAGAGAGAATGCACATGGGCCTAACATCCTGCTTCTCCAAAGTGCACATAGGCCTGGCAACCCACTTCTTCCACTTAGACTTCCATGGATTCTTTGGTTAAAAACAACTAGAAAATATACTAAGGACAAGTATGAAAATGTACTAAGTTCTTGACTTTTTATATGCATGTTCCCAACTTGACACTTGTCATGTTGGGAACTACATGGGTCCTACATGGTGATATGTTCCTCCCACTTAGGAACTTAAAATAAATAAATATCCCATTAATTAGTCTTTAGGAAATATTGTTATAATATTTCCTTGGCTTAAGCCCCCTTTGGCTTGACCCCTCTTCCTAGACCCTTAGACCCCTTTCCCTTTAGTGGATTTTTATCCCCCCAATACTCTTTCCTCTAGTTGGTTTGTGTTGGTCCTAAGGTCTACACCTGAATGCTAAAGGGAAGAGTTAGGCCACCTCAAGTGTTGGAAGGATTAGTTTTTATGAATTAAGTTTGTTGGTAAGATGATAGATAGGTTTTCAAGGGTAGAGACCTAGTTGGAATGATCAACAATATCACTATAAGGTTTCCCTTAGCTGGTGGCATGCATTTTGGTGAGCAGATAAAGATATGAAGAATAAAACAACGGAAATACAAACAATCGTACAATTTGTTACTTGCTATATGAAATTTCAGAATTGAAATGATATTCCAGATCTAAAACATGTACCTAGACACAAATCATGTAAACATGTTGTATTACAATAAACTATTTACTGAAACAATAGCTGAAATCAAGTTGCATGGAAATAAACAGTTCATTGAGACAATAGCTGAAAGGAAAAAGAACGAAACTTTGCATACATTTCCAATTTGCATCTAGATAAGATAAGACGAGACACAAGATTTGAGAAGAAAACAAAGTCTGTCACCAAAAATTATATTCACTAGGTGGGAAACTTAACAGTTTTATGCTTCAAGGCCCAGCCAAAATCCTGATGCTTGATCTCCCAAAAAACTGAATCCTTTTACTTTCAAATATCTATCTATTTATATCCCATAAATAGAGGGTTCGATTACCTATCTAGGATATAAAATCTAAATTTCAACTTTACATCACAATCAGATCTTATAGATACAAATTCATTGCCACTCCCTAATTAAAATTTCTAAACATGTCTTTGACCTGAGTGGAGTTGGGTTGAAGTGTCATTTCATAACTTCCCCTCAATTTGACCTTAACAAAAAATATTGTTCTTATAAAAAATAACAATTCATTACAAATGGAAGAAATACCTGTAATTAAACTTAAAAAAGATCCATCAGTGCAACTGGAACTTATTGTTGATAACTGAAGTAAAAAAATGCATAACAAAAAGTCTTCATAAGTTGTAGTTGGCAGTTGACTTTGCATGGATGCCCACATAGACCAACCCTAAAAATTTGTAGACTAAGCTGGAAAAGATTCAAATTCCTTTACCCTTTAACAACAATACGCACCTAGATTATCTCCTTCAAGAACGTACATGTTTTCTGATGCTTCTTTTGCAACTTCTGACACTTCTTCTAGAGATTAGTGTGTTGCATATCAAAATCCTATTTTTGTTGCTACAGACTCTGAATTTGCTGCCTCATGTCATCATTTTGATACTTGAGAGCTTGCATCTGGTGGTTGTCATCCATATCCCTGT
Source organism: Picea engelmannii (assembly GCA_009831015.1). NCBI lineage: Eukaryota > Viridiplantae > Streptophyta > Pinopsida > Pinales > Pinaceae > Picea > Picea engelmannii. Next base: position 1,486,490 of record ML778519.1, read on the forward strand.
CAGTTTCAAATTTTGGCTTGATTAATGTCTTTATATTGCTTCCATTCTTGAGCCCCTCCTCTTCCTCTACAATAGGTTTATTGAGGTCAATGAAAATATTGGATTTCCTTGGCCTCATTTCGTACCTGGGTGCTTTCTCAGGTTTTTTATCAATTGCCTCTCTCATAGGTTTCTGCGTCATCAACGTTTTTACTTTGATCTCTAGTTTGAAATCACGTGGAACCTTCTTAGGGGCCAACTATGCTTCTGGATTTATGTCATCAGAGTCCTGATTAGGGTCTGGACCAAATTCCATCACATTTTTTTTTGATTCTAGATCTATATGCTACTCTATTTTTACAGTAGCATATTTTACACTTGAGGTTTCCCCTTTACTGTAGTTCTTCCTTTCCTTATCCCTTGTCATCCCTTTCAAAGTATGGATAACCATCTCCTCCATATTGGAAAATTCAGATAGGTCCTCTTCAGTATCATCATCCTTGATAACTATGGGATTTTTCTCTTTTAAGTATGGGTCAAACATTTCCTTGGAATTTAACCTCAACTAGTTTATGAGAATGGTTTTTCTGTTAGGTTTACTGGGTATTTCAGGGACTTGGCTCCCTTTCCTCTTTTTCATCTGTTTGGCCTCAGGGGATTCCTTAATCAGGGTGTCTACTGGCACACATTCTGTTTCAACTATCTCAGGACTGGGTTGTTGATCCCTCCTCTTTCTGCTTTTTTTTTAACTTAGGAATTTTATCTTGTTGCGTGGTAGTGGGCACATGCTTGTCCTCAACATGTTTAGGTGACAATTGGCCTGCTAGGATGGCCTGTTCTTCTTCCTTCCTGATATAATTCCTAACATACACTTTTCCACTTTATCTTTCCCTCTGTTTTGTTGTAGAGGACCTTAATTGTTTTCGAGGGATTTCCTGTCTTGGTGGAGTAATTGATATGGATTTATCAAATCAGGTTCCCCCTTTTTTAGGTGTGGTGTTCTTATTTCTAGCTTGTTGGGTAGCTTTTGATGAACACCCAAGTTCAGGAGAAACCCCAGCTTCTTGGTTATCCTTGTCCCTATGTTCTTCTGGGCATGGGTCAACTTCCTATTCTTCTTGTTGTTGATCATTTCCTTGTCCTTCTTCCTGTAACCCTAAAGAATCCATGGAATACTTCCAGGGAATTTCTATTTCATTTGAAGCAAAGAGAACCAAAATTTTAATGAACCCCTGGTGATATAAGCTTCTATGAGAAGATTTAGGATAATTATGGACTCTCTTAGACATTTTGGTTAATCTCTTAAGAAAATAGAAGTGGAGGTTTAGTTCCTTGTCACAATTTAAATGCATAAGGAATCAAATGTGGTAACAGTGAACGATTGAGAATCTACCTTCTCCCGTGATATATCATTGAGCTGTAGTGATAATGCCCCTCCATTCTTCTTTAATCCATATAATTGATATTCCCTGGCTCCAATCAGGGTTTTGGTGTTCTGCCACCAAAAACTTGTTGTATATTTTAGCTGAAAATTTTCCCTTTTTAAAACATCTCTCACCACTAATCGAGAGAGCACATGCCCCAATGATGAAGTCCTCTGTAATATGAATGGTGGTTTCCATGAGTTGGGTCTGAAACCCATTGAAATTCTATGTGAAGATCAGGGCTGCTCCTGTGTGATGCCCATTGAAGGTGCATATAAAATCGAACCATTCTCCTTTGATAAATATATCTCTTATTTCTGGAATTGCTTCGAACATTTTGAGCCATGTTGTCTCTGTTTTGTTCAATTGCTAATGCTCTTGGGTAGACACCATTGTGTTCTAGCTACTCCTGTTGGAAGTGATGGTCGAATGTATGCATTATTTCGGGTTCATTTACCACCTGCAATAATCATTACACATGACCTTGCAATAATAACAACTCAAGGCGCAAACATGCATGATCCTTAGCAAGAAGTTTGTAATTATGGTTAAACTGGTGGAAACATGCACGATCTTGGGTGCAAAGAGAGATGCAAATGCATGCATGGCGCCAACACACCTTTATTCAAAATTTTAAATATTTTTTGAACGTTAAAACTCATAAAACAATGTTTTTTTTGTTGTTTGCAAGAATAGGGGCATTCTTGCAATCAATGTCTTTTTGCATCAAAAGGCCTAAGTTAACCTGTTTTCAACCTAGTAGTGACATAACTATGGTGATGTGTCTTATTCAATTCAAATCATGACTTATATTAACCTTATAAAGAGCAAGGAAATGCTGAAAAACAAATAGGAAGATGAAAACCAATTAAAATGACTCAACACACCATTGAAGAGAAACTAAATAAAACTAGGTTGATAGGTGGATGGGATGACTATAAGAATAGAAGGAAAATGTGCATACCTAGGATTTAACAATTTGCAATAGTGATGTATTTTTATTAATATCTGAGTGTGATTATATATTACAATGATAGGCTCGTTATCATTTTAGCATTCTCTCTCTCCAGCCTAATAGCCACACAAGCATTATGCCCTCAAAACATATTTACCATGGCACTCTAGCCCAAAATATCCCGGCTCACCAACCTATATGTATATTTACAACTGGGGTTTGCCCTAGGGTTATTACATTCCTCTCCCCCTTATTTATGCACTTTCTTCAGTGCATTATATAGACATGTACAATCAAAATCTTCAAAAATATTCAAAAATATATGGGTACTCCTCCCGCATAACATTTTCATGCTCCTAGGTTGCATCATGTTATTGCACTATTTGTAGTTTTGGAAAATCCCAACCTAAGAAACAAATTTGTGACACAACTAGGGACACCTATCACTGTCACCTCAACAGATACCCCCCTCGTTTTAGTGAAGGACAAGGCCAACACAAGTGAGGATTCTTGGGTGACCCTAGGGGGATTATGAAGGGAGAATCAAGGAGATATAAGAACACCCCTATAGGTCAAGGTTAAAGAGAGACTTAAGGATTTAGGAAAGAGTCTTTGGAGTTGGTAAATGATTTCCAAGGTTGTGTACCTATTAAACAATGTTAGTCAACCCAAACAAGACAATATGTGATGATATAATCCTCAAAACCAATCGAAATAAATAAAAAACCTTGTTGTCCCAAAATTGCAGCAGTATGAAACTATATATTAACAATGAATAAATTATAACAACAACAAGTTAAGGCACCAAAATCAAGTGTGTGATGTTGGAAAATAAATCTTGCAAATAACACACAATATTCCAATGATTAGGCCAAGACTTTGATGACAAATAAGGGTTGTTAATGAATGTGATATACAAGTAATCATGGTATCCTAATGGATATAGCAAAAATTTTCTACAACAACAACTTTTAACTGAAAAAATCAGCAAGTAAGATACCCAATCAATAGCCCTTCACAAGTAGATCAATTTTCACTACTTATGTGCCAATTTCAGTGGTCAAAAGTGAAAGAAACTTGTTGAGAATAGAGTTTTGCTACATCTCTAATGGTTGTAGATTAATGTTTATTACAACAGCTCAATCACATAGTGAATCAAGACTCCCCTAGAGCACAAAATATCTTAAAACATGCAAAATTTAAATCCAAACTTGAACAATTAAATATCTCAAAATTTACATTTACCAATACAATAATATTTAATCTCCAATGTAGCTAGTGCCTTATCTATTGGTTTATGGAGTCTCTTTACTTAAGATAGTGTTTAAAAATATTCTAGGGGTGTAAACCCTCTTACTCCCTAGAGAATATAAATCTTATTACTCCTTGTATGAATCCTCTTACTCGTTGTAGCAATCCTTAATCCTTTTCAATAACAATAGAAGAAAATTATTTGATGGTGGGTATATGCCCTTATACTCCTAGGGTTTGATTAATAACTTTTAAATTAAGAATAAAAACTCAGTATTGAAGAAATTCCTTATCTATTCCAAGATATATCATGCAAAACCCTTACTTCATCAAAGAAATTTCATCAAATTGCCAAGAACAAGCATCCAAGAGAAGTTGCTAGCCTTTATTCCACCAATATAAAAGTGTAGCATCCACTTTTCACAAGAGAGAAAGAGAATTTCCCAAGAGGGATGAAAGTTTAGTTCAAGAGTATGTAATTATCAAGTGATGAGTTATGAAAATGAAAAAGAAATGGACTCTATTTACATGAGAGCATCATAACTAATTTGTGCACATAAAATTGTCAACAACAAATTAAAAGAGGTTTGACCCCCTTTATTTTCTCTTACAACTTGCAAATATGAAAATTACATAAAGTTAAACCCTAAAAAGGGTGATGTCATGCCCTAGAAGGGTGACATGGGGCATAAAAGTGAGACTTTAAGCCTCAAAATGCAGATCGGTGGGCCTTTAAGGCCACGTGTCAAGCTCTCATGTGCTACGGTGTCATGCCATGCATCTCCTTCCTTCAAACCAAATCACATCATCTCCTTAGGAACCATCAAGCCCATCAAAACCTAGCCTCCAAATGACACAAAAGGGTTAGAAAGTGACATCCTAGGCATGCAAAGGCCGACATTCAAGTGCAAAGGGCTATGATGTCATCCTCAAATGCTATCAAAGTGCCTCCAAATTCAATGTCCTCTATCCTTTGCACACAAAGGCTCTATGGTGCTATGTCCAACATGTGGGGTATGGTGTCCATCCTAGGGGTTCTCAACCCCGATGAAGGTCAAAATTTCATAATTCATCCATGGATAACTTTCACTTGGAAAGGTCTTGCAAAGAAAAATAACTACACCCTCCAAGGATTCACAAGTCACATGTATCATGCCAGGTAAGAAAAATTTAATAGAAGAACCACCCAAACATGTGTATTAAATTCCCCCCTTTTCAAACTAAGAAAATTCTCAGAGACCTTATAAAATTTTCCAAATTTAAGTATGAGAGGGTTATCATGGTGTCATATTGGGTATGCCAACCCCAATTCAAGGAGTGTTTCCCAAGAAGACCCTCTCTAAGTCATGTAGTGAATATGAGGTGGATGGGTTATGACTTTTGGGCATGGGGTTCTTGACATATCAAGGGCTCATATTGTCTCATTTATGGCTTCCTTTTTGGAGGGTGTGTTGCATCCCTCTTTGCAATGGAATATTTTTCCAATCCCTTTTATTTTCCATTAATTTATCATGGTTCTAACATTGAGTGCTATGTGCAATGAAAATTAAAGAGAACTGCAATGCCAATTGACACATTGAGTGGCATATGCAGTGGAAATCAAAAGACATTGCAAATGCATTGCTCCAACAAGAGGGACATTTATTAATTGTGTGTTTTATTTTTTAAAGGTACTTCATTTTTTATGGATAAGCATTTCATTGCTCTCAAGACCTTAGGGAGATAATCTAGAGGGATAATTTATTAGATTTAAAAATTTTCTAGCTAAAACACCTCTGGGCCTTCAACCCATTCTTCCCTTGAAATGAGGTACAATTCCTTCTTGGGGTCAATGAGCCCAAAGACCCAAAATATGAGGAAACATAGGGGAAGAAATGTGGAAAGTGGTAAGTATGGATGGGAATGGTATGATGACCCTTCAAGGAGACTCCCCGGTAGCAACCCTTTCGTTGAGGGTGACCCACTTACTAGGAAACCATGTCAACCACCAAGGTTAAATAAAGAAAAAAGTATAATTTCCAAGAAAATGTTTTCATAATAAATAAAGGAATATTTGGAACATGCTCAATTAATTAAATTATTAAAGTGACACTTAGCATGAGACCGAACTTGTTACCTCATGAAGCAATACTTGTTGTCCTTTATGGCCAAGTTGGTGTGGTAGACATTGTTATGTTTTTGTCGATGAATAATTATGTGTGGTGGAGAGGAGGGGCTCTGTTTTCTCAAATTGGCCTCAACTGGTCATCTGGCTCTTGACACTCCATATCTTCAACCTGCAAGCCTTGAGACATCATCTCCTTAGTTACCCCTAGCTTGGTGGGGTAACATCTAGTTCCTACATGGGGACATGTGCTCTCCATAGAGTACATGAGAATCTCAACATCTTCTATTTATACCTATGCCTACACATACTCAAGCAACATGTTAGAGCATTGAGGGGTGGCATGATCACCCTTTTATTCATATAATCAAAACTTCAAAAATTGAAAAAAATGACAACTATTCCTTAAAAATAAAATTTTGCATTTTTCTAAAACTTCTTATTAACATGTAATATGATTCAAACAAATTCATAAATGCAACAAACAATATGTGAAGAAAACTATGAAAATAAGTGAAACTACACTAGGATGAGCAAACAAATGCAAATGCAAGAAATAAAATGACCTATCTACTTACCTGGGGCTCGAAGCCCGTGGAGATCAGATCCTGTCAAGATAGGTTGGGAGGATAAACCCATTAATTGGTAATGGTATCTTCCTCCCATACATGGAAGATAAATAGTGAGTTCCCTTCTCCAACATTTTCTTGATGATGTAAGGTCCAAGCCATACAAATTCACTCGTTTGATCATACTTAGGATTTCCCTTCCACTTATCCCACATGATGCAAGGATTCCTTCATCAAACTCAACATAAAGCATGTCTTCAATATAAGGATGTGTAGGTGGATCTGCCTTGACCATGTCCTTGATATACTTTTATCTCTCTTGATATTTCTTATCCTCATGTTTCTTGAGTATATTGATGGATCCTAGATCCTTTCCCTGGTATTATGAAAGCTTCTCCTTATACTTATCTTTCTTTGGAAGTAGTGTATCAATACAATCTTCCTGTGAAAAAGGAAAATCTCGAGGATCATACTCAATGACCTGAGGTGACACATCATACTCATAATCAATCCAATAGTCAAGGCTATTTTGATCGACCAAATGATTCTTTGTGACATGTTGACTATAAAAATTTCAAATGTCCCATTGATCCTCCATAGGGATGTGTGCATGAGTGAGGTCCATAATGAGAAAAAATCCAAGGGTAGCAGACCAAATTCTTGACAAGAACATTCCCTAAGCATTTGGTACATCAATCATAATTATATACATGATGAGGATGATGTAGGGTGTTGGTCCTAAGGTCTGCACCTGACTGCTAAAGGGAAAAGCTAGGTCACCTATCAGTTTAGAATGGTTGTTTCTTTTAATTTTTTGTTGGTTTTGTTGGTAAGCTTAAGGACATGTTTTCAAAGATGGTGCTCTGGCACGATAGGACACACAGTGTAAAAGAGGGCTATCCTTTGCTAATGGTATGGGTATCAAATGACAATTGAGGGTATGAAAAGACACACACAGACAACAACAACAAGCAATACAATGAACCACTTGCTACGTAGAAACTAAGACTTAAGATAATATCTCAAGACGTAGATAAATATCTAGATGCAAATCATTCAACATGTTGCAAAATAGTGGATCTTTCATTGAACTATGGTTGTATAACAAGTTGCATAACTAGCAAAAGATAAACTAAAACAATAACTGAAAGAATAGGGAAATGTACATTGCACACATCACAAAATCTGCATTCAAGATGAGAATTAACACATAAATATTTGAATAAGAAACACAAATGTCATCAACATATATTCACTAGGTAGAAAAATTTATAGTTAACTAAGCAGGTCCAATCCTTCTGCTACTTCTACTTTCCTTCTGAAAACTCCCAACCCCTAAAACATACAAGGACTGCATATTTAACAGAGTTTCAATGGTTCTCGTCCTTAGGGGACTGATACCTAATTTTAGGTAACTTTTCATAGGAAAAATTATTAACTTAACTAAGACACTGGACTTAATCAACAAGAGTGGTTGTTCTTATCACACACAAAAGACCACTCTTTAATCTAATCTAAGAAAATGTTGGAATGATCGACTAAAAACTACTACTGTCTCTGAGACATAACTAATGCATGTGTTGGAGGAGCTAAATTGGTAGAAAATAGGACTTAGAGTGACAAAACAGAGTTCTGTGTTGAGTAATGGCATGCTTGTGAGCTATTTGAGGCCTCTGGAGGTGACCGACTGCATGGGAAGATATCTGTGTGAGGAAGAGGTAGTCTTTTGAAGTGTTCTGGAACCAATCTGCATCGACCTGGGACCAAGACTTAGCTCTCTGTCTATGTCCAAGATTTTGGAAGCTAAGCACACTCTGTTTCAATTGTAACTGGCCCTTCTCCTTGCTTTCTCTATGATGAACTGGATTTTAACATGAAGACGTGGAAGCGAGCATCCAATAGGAAGATAGGATGAGTGGAGGTGAGTGGAGGTGAGTGGAATGTCATATGAGCACATGATTTCGGGAGTTTCCGAGGATGGTTTGGGTCCACACCGCCTTTGGGCCTGAAATCCCCTCTAAGCTACCACATAGCTTCCCTACAATACCATGGTTTCAATTTCAGCCCACTCAATGGTTTTTAATGCTCGAGCATGTTGCAACACCGAAATGTACCCTGGTCATTGATATGGTTTAGTGCGATCTGCGATATGGGGTGGAATGTTGATAGGTGGTGTGTAGGGAGTGGGGTGGTAGAGTGAGAGTGGGAGACATGTGTCGAGTTGGGAGAGGGGTGGTATATACGCAGGAGGTGAAAAGCATGAGTGGAGGATAGGTGTTGGGTGGTGAGAGGGGTGGTATCATGAGGCAATTCGGAGGGGGGAGTAGGTGGTAAGTGGATTAGAGAGGGGGGGGGTCTGACATCCTGAGGAGCCACCACGTTAGGTAGGGCCCATGGCGGGGAAACCGCCATTTCAGACCCCCCCACACACCGTTAAAGGTAGAATGGTCGAGGGGGTCTAAAATGGGATAAGGGCAATTGATATGGAGGATGGGGATGCCATCAATGGAGATCAGTGTGGGAGTTAGGTGCCCCATGAAAAAAACATCTTTTCTCCATGCCTTTGAAACCCCGAACGCATGGGAACTGTCGATCAGATCTGACTTCCGAATCTTCACCCTCGATCATGCCCACTTGCTGTTTGCATGTATTTCGAGTCTGACATGGATTGTTATGGTTCACTGTTAGGTTCTGTAGAAGCTTACTGAGATTTTGATGGATTTGTCGAACCTGGATATCTCCTGCACACAAACAAAGGATCAGTGGACCTGCTCTATGCTTCGTTAGTGGAAAATAGAATGACGAGTCTTTGAAACTCAGACCATAACACGTGATCCTTTTCAAGAAAGAAAACAAATGGTGAAAATAAGCAACGATAAACAGAGGTCATGAAGAATAAAAAAAAGAAGTAAATAGACTAAGGAAGCGACAATAAATCTCAACATTGATGGATGGATAGGGTGAGAGATAGAAGAGAACAAGGGTGCAGGCCTAGGTGACAACATTGGATCCAACTAGGGATAGTTGGTCCCTGTGAGGTGATAAGAACTCTATATCAATGCCTTGATATTAAATAACTTCTCTTACCTTCCATTTCTTACTTCTGTTTTGTCTACCAACCCTGTGTTATCTGCTACTGTGCCTCAGCCATGCATTTTATTGAACTGAAAACTGAAAATACACCCCAATGCCTTTGTTGGGATATGGAGACTTTATTCACACACAACTAAGTAATCAAATTCAAAATAAAAGGAAATTATCTATGGAACAAGAGGGATTTTCCCTCATCCTTAAACAAAATAGTGTTTCAAGAAGAACCCATTTGTTGGGCCTCCAAAGATCTCTGTATCATCTAGATTGTGCAGGATAAATGCATTGTTTTCCAGAAATTCAACCACCTTAAAAGGGCCAAACCATAGGTTGTCAAACTTATTGTACTTGGACTTATCATCCCTTCCGACATCCCACCACAAAACTAGGTCACCCTTTTAAAAGATCTCCTTCTTGGTTTTCTTATCAAAGATTGACTTGATATTGTTCTGATATGCTTCTGTCCTCTGCTCTAGTGCTTCTCTCTTTTGTTGAACTTCTATAATCTGGAAGATTCTCCTTTGGATGTCATTAGGCTCTTCAATCTCTTCCTGTAAGAATTTTAGGACTGGTATACCAAGATGAGTGGGAAAAAAAACGTTTATGCCATAAACAAGCTGAAAGGGTGAGGTTCCCAAAGACTTCTTGGTGCTGATTCTGTCAGCCAATAAAGCATATTTGAGCTTAGAGTCCTAGGATTTCTTGTTTTCAGTGAAAAACTTCTTAATGATCCCGATGAGAGTCTTGTTTGATGATTCTGCCAAGCCATTTCCCTGAGGGTAATAGGGTGTGGAATGTGTCAAGGAAATGTTATGATAGCCACATAGGTCAATCATGGCTTTGGACTTGAATGCTTGGGCATTTTCTGTTACAATCTTACTGGGGCAACAAAATCTGGCAAAAATATTGGTTTCCAGAAAATTCATGATCACCTTGTCAGTGGCATTCCTGGTGGGCACAACCTCAATCCATTTGGTGAAGTAGTCGGTGGAAGTGAGGATCCACATGTGTTGTCCACTAGAGGGTGGATTTATCTCTCCTATAAAGTCAAACCCCCATTTCTGAAATGGACTACTGGCAGTGATAGGTTTTAGGGACAGTGATAGTAACTTCTGTTTCCCTGCAAACATTTGACATTCATTGCAGGTTCTAACTGTGGAAAACACATAAGAGAAAAGGGTGGGCTAGTAGTATCCTGCCCTCAAGATCTTGAGAGTTGTGGCCTTCCAATGCTGGTGTCCTCCACATACTCCTCTGTGCATTTTTGATGTGACTTGTTTGGCTTCATTTTCATCAAGGAATTTTAACAAGATGCGAACAAGATCCCTACAATGCATGCTCTGGTTTGAAATGCAGAATTTGATAGATTTCAATTTGAGAGACCTAGACTTTGTCTTTTTCACATCTGGTGGACATTCTAAATGATGTAGAAAATATATGATGTTCTTGTACCAAGCTAAAGAGGAGTAGTTTTCAAATACCTGTAAGTTGTCTTGTCTAGACTATCTGATGGGTGCATTTGATTGGGTGAAAATTTGATGCAATTCTATCACCTTACAATTTGATTCTGATAGCCATTTGGATAGTCCTTGCCCCTTGATAAACTTGGTGGGATTTATGTGCAGGTCATACTCCAACAGTTTGACAATCCATTTTCGTCCTTTTCCCTCACTGTCTGGCTGAACCAAAATCTCTTTGACACTACTGCTAGGAACAAAGGCTGTTATGTTAGACTGTAGAACATAAACCTTGAAGGATTTGATTGCTTTGATAGTGCATAATCTTTCTTCTCTAATATATCATACTTCATCTCAGCATCTCAGAGGGCTCTACTGAAAAAGGCTATTGGCTGCTCATGCCATTCTTCTTTTTTCTACAGTAGTACAACAACAATGGTTTCCTCTGAAGCAAAGGAGAAGATGAAGAAATATCTGGTATAGTCTGGGATGTCCAATACAGGGGCTTGAAATAAATCTTGCTTGATTGTTTGGAAAGTTGATTTTTCCTCCAAGGACCATTTTTTCTTCAACATGTTAGTAACAGGCTTCAGAATTTCAGCAAAATTTGGCACAAAACGTCTAAGGAAGTTTATCTTACTAATAAAAGACTGGACAACCTTTTTATTTATGGGGATATCGATCTATTGAATGGCACAAACACTCTTTGGATCATTTTTATACCTCCTGTTGATATGATGTGGCCCATGAGCTTTCCTTCTAAAATGACAAAGTGAGACTTCCTAGGATTCAGGGATATTCCATACCTCCTACATTTCTTGAAAATGTGCTCCAAATGCTGCAAATGTTCCTCATCAGATTTGGATAAAATGGTTATGTCATCCAAGTAAATGACCATAAATCTAACTTTTTCCCCCACAAAAGCTATTTCCATGTCCCTTTGAAAAGTGGCCACTGCGTTCGTCAGCCCAAAGGGCATATTGTTATACATGAATGTTCCCCATGGGGTGGTGAATGTTTTTTTTTATTTATCCTCTTCACACACTGCTATTTAGTTATAACCAGAATATCCATATAACAAGGAAATTCTGTGTGCACCTACCACCCTCTGTAAAATAGGATCCATCTTGGGGAGGGGGTAATTGTCCTTCAGAGAATACTTGTTGATATTTCTAAAATCAACACACAAGCGTATCTCCCCATTTTTCTTCATTACACGTACTAGGTTGTGTTGAGGAAAATATATGAAATGATCTTACTCAAGCATTTTCAGATTCTGCTTCGCTAAAGAAAAATATACGGGAATATCACCCTATGTTTATAGCCAACAAAAATAACATCCTAACTCACAAGTATTAATTACAAGTGCTTAGGCTAGTCTTTTATCAACAAAAATCTTGCTGGAAATTCACTTTTTATGTAATTTTCTGAACATATCAGTTGATGAAATAAATGTAAAGATAGAAGAAAAGTCACCAAGATGATAATCAAGACAGATGAGACATAAAGAAATCCTTTATTTCATTCAAATTCACCAAAGAGTCATTTTCTTTACAAAATCTCATGCAGAAAATTTGGACCAAAGTCAAACTTAGACATCCTCAATGAAACATACAAAAGGACCTCTAACAGAAAACAAAAACTGAACTCTAAAAGCTGGATCATCTTGCCACATATTGTTTCCCACTCGACTCTGCACACTAGCCTTTGTCAATCATGAAAATTAATTAACAAATAGACAAGTCTACACAGACTATCAAAGATAGATCAACACCTCTGAAAAACAAGTGTTTGAATGATGTGATTCAGCCTTGAATATTGCTGTCTACAATAAGACCCTGCTATCATAAAAGAGAATTAAGCTTGTAATGAATAATGAATGAATGAAATCTAAATTATATCAACATAAACTCAAAGAACAAACCTTAGCATGTTTCTTCTTCTATCCTCCTCTTGTTCCTCCCTTTCCTTTTTCTTTTAAGAAATTAGAATTGGTTGAAGTAGTTGAACCAACTCATTATTTAAGTTAATTAAAATACTCAACTAACTTTAGTTAGGGGGAAGAGTAATAATTAAAATAAGGGTCATAAATAAATAATAACTAGTAGGTGGGACCCCTTGTGACTCCCTTTAGTTCATAACAATCATAACAATCATAACATAACCATTAGTTAAGAAAAACACACCTCAGTATGCCTCCCATCAACCTATTCACTTTTGACAATTTTAGCTTATGAAATTTGAAATTATTTCAAAAATAATACTCATATATCCAAAATAAAACATGCTGTCCAAACATCCCTGAAGTCAACTGTCATAAAACAATAGATAAAATAAAACTCAAAAGCCATATTTCCCAGTCTAGGATGCAACCCTTCCTTGATTTCTATTGTCACCTCTTGATTTTCCTAAATTTTCCTTTGGTTGTTCAGAGCCTTTAAGCCTAATCTTGTTGATCATGTCTGAACAATCATCCCTCAAATGCATCCAGGAAGACACAGATTTGTCAGAGCCAATGGAGGGTGAGGAAGGGGCAACAATGGATTTTCCTTTATCAAGGGCATGGTGGGCCTCAATTTTCAATATCTTTATATCATAGGAGGATTTCACTGGTGAGTGGTCAAGGGTAGCTTGGACAATGGGGTTAATAGGCGAAGGAGCAGGCAAGGACAAGCTGGGCCAACCTCGATGTTGGGAGACTGCCGGGTGGACAATATCCTACCATCCATCATTTTCTGAGACCTTGGGTTGCAATGAGACATGAGGAGGTACGAGCATACTGAGGGCTTGGAAAGGAGGCCTTTCAGGCCAAGGTTAGACTATTCCCTTCTGAATCCAATTGAAAAATATGGCATGAAACAATTGTCCGAGCTCTTGTGAATCAACGTCAAAATGTATGGAGAACCTGGGCCTTCTTGGGCCTCGGTTCCAATTACCTCTACCTCTGTTTCCTCGTCCATGGCTACCTCGACTGAAAAAACTCATCCTGCATTTGCGATTGATTAGAAAATAATCTTTTAAATAACCATACATAACAACTCTTAAAAATATGAAATATATTTGGCTCAACAATGTATCAGACTCATGCAATCCAATCCATACCAATTGTTTTACTATTAATCAATGAGTAGGGGGTGAAAAGGGTTCTGGGATATGCGAGGTGTTTGTATTGAGCGAAAAATGATGCAATGAGGGGGAAAAGAACATGGTTACTTCTCAATGACAACAAAAATAAATTGCAAAGAAAACCCATAAAACATCATTGTAATCCACACAAGACCACTTTCAACTGCTTTAACACCAAAATTCTCTTGACTATAATTAATCTCAGAAAAGGGAGTGGAAAAATGAATATGGGAGGTGACGGGGTTTGTAATTAGTGGAAAATGAAATAATGGAAGGGAATAAAGATGATTAGTATTCATGAAATTAATTAAGTGATCCATAAAACATTCTGTAAAAAGAGATGCATCAACCATCAATCATTTTGACCAAATAACAATTTCTGTGCATTTAACTAGTTCACTGTTCATAATCAAATATCCAACACAGTGCCATCACAAGACAATATGCATTCCACACAATCTGTAAAGAGGATTTTGTTCCTTTCTTTTCATATTATAACAATTTCCAAATAGTAGCCATTCCACTCTGTTAACCGTCAAAATCAACCACTGCCCATACATTACTTCAATCAACAAATATACTCAAATTCATGTTTCCAAAATTAACAATGAAGTCACACTATCACTGCAATCGGGCCTGTCATTTAAATGCACTGATATTTGTTAAACATATATATAGGCAGTAAACCCAATAATCCAGATTAAATTTCAAGATCCGAATTGATATTTAAACATACAACCAACAACCACCATTTAGACACAAGCTATGCACACGGTAATTCACCGAGGCAATGTAATTCTGCTACTATAAAAAAAAACAATTCAATGTGACTTAAAAAGCTGGGCCATCCATTCAACAACATGCCCTTCTTAACAAATGATCGATTGCAACAAATAAACATGCTTAAAACTTTGTGAAACCCAATCTCTCCATATTATACACAATGTGTAGTCACCAAAACACTATGATGCAATATCTCCATTTAACAAAATCAAACACACAGTCACAATAATAACTCAATCCATTGTGCTGAGTCATTAATAACATAGTATTACTTCGATTTATTTCAACTGTAATCAACTATGTTGTGCAAACTCAGGCTTATACAATCGAACAATCATAAGGATACAATGGATATAGTTTCTACAATCATCCGGTTCCATAATCATTCGACCCCAAAGAAAACCACAGTCACCATGACCATTGTTTCATTGTGCAAAACACCATACACACAATGCGACATGCATGAGCAACGTCAAGCATTTGTAACCAATGCCAGCTAAACATCCAAACAATCCTTAGTTCATAAATACTCGTGACTGTGTGCCAACCAACCAATTTTTCACTGTCGTAAAATCAATTGACCGAACAAGCTGTGACAACAACACATACCCACGCATCGATTCGAATCGGGGCAGCGACCCTCTCCATTAAACAATAATGAGTTATTAATCATAAGGAGCGTGAATGCGTAATTTGAGTGGTGCCAATAACAATGCAGGATTTGTCATTATTATCACAGAGGGAGTAACTAAATGCCAAACCAACACGACTACCATACGACCAACTGGGAGAGTTTGTATTCAAAGTAATCGACCATACATTCAATCTACAATAACCCATAGCAACTTGACAGGGCCAAAAATCTTCTCTATAAAACCCCATACTGGAGGGTTAAGGGTCTTCTTTGTAGCCAACACAAGGGGAACATAGCCAACTCCTTGTAATGGTGAAACCTTTGAGGCCAATGGCATACACAGAGAGAGAGCCATGATTCGTTCATGGACATGTAACAAATCCATGACAAGGGCCATAACAGAAGGTGAGGCTCTAGTTTTGGCCTGGAAATGTTATTTAATGCATGTGGGGTATAACCCTTGTGCTCTTCGATCAAACAACCACATCAAAGAGGTGAAGACGGGGTCGAGTAAGAAAAGGGAAACCCATTTTGTGACCCTTAGTGGTGAAACCAACCAATGCCCAAATGAACAAAACAAAGTGATGCAGAATGCCTTCAACCATTAGATGCATAAAATCCAAAGACTGGATTTAGTGACAAATGAGTGAAGATATCCATCCACTCAAGACCAACCAAAATCCCTCTAACTAAACCAGTAAGGATAACAGAGAGCTACCACTCAGGACGACCAATAACTTCCAAGAATTCAATATTATTATAAGAAGAACCATCCACTCTTCATTCCATGAACACAATTTCACACAATTGCAACACTTAGGAAAACACAAACCATACACCTGATCCAATAATCATTTCGTAACTAGAGCAGAGTCACGAATGGCCAAAAAATACATACTTATAATCAAATTCCTTAAAACGAGAGCTGGTCAAGCGGTTCCTCTCTGCTAATAATTTAGAGCACAACCACAACAAAAATATTGAACAATAGCCCGACTAGGGTGGCAGCTAACGGGAGGAGTAAAGGTGATGTGCAGTAAATGCACGTCGCCTCCACCCACAATGCATTAATTCATCAGTACATGCCAACGAGTTCTTCATTAACACCATCAATCAACCCATGTATCGAGACCATCACCCATTAAAACCAACAGCATGGCCATATCACCTTTCTAACTTATGCCATAACATAATTCCCAAGTTCCATATAATTCAACAATTAGCATAACCAATAGCACTATTACCTTGCCAAATGCGCCACCAACATTTCATACCATATGCATATCAACGATAAAACTCAATCAAAATTGCATAACCATTTACTTTCTAGCTAGGATTTAACAATAATCGTTGAGTCTTTCATGCATGTATTATAGTTTATAGGATAGCTTTAAATTCTTCCCTTTTGCAATTGTTTCTCATTTCCTTCCAATTGTTCGCATGTAGTATTGTAGAATTGGATCCCTTTTCTTTTCATTTGTTATAATATTTTTGCCTTTCTCAAAACTACCCTTCATGTAATTTCACTAACATGTTTGTTGTGTAGGTGCGATAAGAACATATAGCAATGATATTAATGAGTATAATAGGCTGTAGTACCATAAGGAATCAACAATTCATAAGCTTAAATCATGACCAATAACAACAAGATCTCATCAACCATGTAAGCCGTGTCGCACATCATCATAACATAGAAAATGAACAGATCTAATCTTCAATAGTTTAAGGGGGTCCCACCTACTAGTATTATTTAATTTTTATAATAATAGGCTTTTAGCAACACTTTGCGGGTGAAACTTCGTTGATGTTTTTTAATCATCAACAAACTGGTGACTCCACAGGAAAATTTGTTTTCAACAGATTTAGAACTCAAAACTCATGGTTTCGTGGACCAGGACAACATGTCAAGAAGATATAACCTGGAAGATTATGCAATAGGGGGAGGTGAGTGGATTTAATGGAAATATGACCGGGAATTGGGGAATAATTCATGTAAAGTGTTAAGTATGAGGGGATTTTACCACTGTATGCATAATCATCCGACCAGAATATTCTCTCTAACTTTTAAGGAGGAAAACTTTTAGACTTTCTCTTAAAATCTCAATGGATGAAGAAATGGAAAGAAGAAGCGAGAGATAATCGATTCTTTATAAGAAAACAATGGAAATATATAACAATTCTAAGGGCCCTTTGGAGGAGACATCATAACAATTGTGTAAGATTGATTGTTATTAGCTAACAATGCTTTGTAGGAGTGTCACTGTGGCAGAATTGATCCAACATCCTATTTGACCAAATTAACAAAAGATAATAGGAAACGAAATTATGACGAAAGTAAAGTTGCAAAAAACTAAAACAACATCAATGAAGACATAATGAACACAACAAAGAAAGAAAACTTAACTCATAAGGAAGAAATCAAAGTACTGTAAGCATAGAAAAGAAGCACAAAAAATTGAAAGCAGAGCTAGGCTACTAGTATACAAAAAATCAATTAGCATTAGAAATTTCAACGCTGGCCCCTCGCAATACTTCAAGCGAGGACTGTTAGTGATGTAGGAGAACAATTGTCTCTGTAGTTACCCTAGAATGTATGAATTAGTGTCCAAGACAAAAGTAATTTGGAAAGGACCCAACACTTGAAATTTTGATGTAATTATCAACCCTTTGACGCACATGATTAAATCATCAAGATAAGCATGGAGACTGACCAATTCATTGATAGTTGTGTGTATAGGCCTTTTAAGGGTGATACTACCATTGAGTAAGCCAGAAGGCAAGCATTTGTAAGGCATAGTATCGTAATTAAGAAAACGTTCCATCCCTTAAGAAATCCGTCAACTCCCTTCGAGAGGGTGCTTCTAGTGTAGAGTTAACAAGTTTTTGTTTTTTCCTAGCTAGTTTCATAATATGATCAAGACCAGGATCAAAACCACGAAGATCCTCATAGGACCAAGCAAAAACCTTTTGAGATTCAATGAGTAGCCCGGTGGACCCCATATCTTCTTTAACAGAACATTGGACATTCATTTGAACATTCGTTGAAGACTCAGATGTCCTAATGTTCAAGAGGATGGTTTTAACCACCTTCTTTTGTAACTCCTCTTCTTTCTATTTTTATTTGTTGCCTACAACACTCAATGAAAATGAACTCTCAAGAGGATTCAATCCCTCAGGAATCTCATTATTTTCTGTGGATATAATCTCCTCGAGCTTAAAAGGTTCATTTTGAATGACAACATGAATTCTCTCATTGTTAGGGATGGCCTTCCTGTTCGACAACACAGGTATTCCAACAGAGGACGAACACCTTCAGTAACCACTCACATAACCAGATCAAAGATCAACACACCGATGTTTTCACGTGGTAAAACCCCTACGGGGAAACATCCACGGC
>ML778519.1:1510723-1523737 GCA_009831015.1 Picea engelmannii
GAACATATCGTGACCGTCGGATTTCCTAACTACAAATGCATACTAATGCATACTAAAGAAACACACTTTTACCTAACGACATATTAGACCAAGTAGATCTTAACTAACTCCTAAGTGTCTAAATATCCTAACACTTCCAAGATCCTTCATTTTCAGGGATATATGGATGATGTAGAGATTGAAAAGCACAACCAGGCCTGTGAGGCAAGAGTTACTGATTAAGGGAGGATGAAAATACAACTAAACGATCAACCATTGAATTCAACTCCTTCTTAACATGAGTGATGTCGAAATATATAAGGTTCGAGACAAGTACCCAAACAGTTTGGGAGTATCGTTCCATCAACTTGTCACTAGGGGAGCATGTCTTACGTATCAGATTCACAACAAGCTCAGAATTTCCGAAAACTGAAAGGTGACCACAACCAAGATTAAGGGCATTCTCAATGCCTAATAATAAATCTTCGAATTCAACGACAATGTTTGTACAAGCAAACTCCAACATGTATGACAGATTATGGATTTTTGTTGCAGGGGAAACCAAGATAATACCAGCCCCATTACCTTTATTAGAGTGTGAACCATAAAAGTGAATATTCCATAAATCATCATCTAAATCAGTTCTTTCCAAAGGAATATTATCCTCTTCAACAAAGATGGAATATACTCCTAGGTCTTCTTCGATGTAGTTTACGCTAGATTGCGGAACACTCTATATGTAGGGTGAAATTATTCCCTCTCTAAGGACTATAATATTCTTACCATTCCGAGGAATGGATAAATGTGTCTCGTCGAGTGAGAGGTATCCACCTGTTAAGGCTTGCCAATATCTGCCCAAGATAATTGAGTAATTTCTCACAGGCATATCAATCACCTAAATGCCGAGGGTTGTCCTTATCTCAGGATGAACGCATAAAACCAAGGTCACATCCTTAATCTTGCCTATGGTTGTTTGTTGTAGACTATTATAGGGGAGCATGCTTCTGGTGTTTTCATTTGTACAATACAATCCTAGCTCTTCCATAATAATCTTTGACATCACACTTGGGCTTGAACCACCATCGATGAGGCAACAATGGGAAATCTTATCCATGATATATACAGAAATATAAAAAGGGGGGTTTTTTATAGGGTATCTAAATTCATGTACACCTAATTTATTTATAGAAAAATCCTCTTTGTCTACTGATGCAGGAGCATCGCTCCATGTCAGTAGCATGCCATCCAGCCAACACATCCAACATGCATTTAATGAAGAAAGGGAGAGGCGGAGCCCTCTCAATTTTGAAATTCAAAATTTCAATAAATGTTGTAAGGATTTTAATGCCAGACCATGCCTTTGTACAGGTAGTGGTTGAGGTTTCCTTTAATGGTTACCTCTAGCTAAGTCCAGATCAATTAAGTCTGCGACAACCATTTATCTAATGTAGCATAGGAGCCACTCTGTGATAGTGATAGCTCAAAGACGGTGGTTGAGGATAAGCTCATGGGAGCCCTCATTTTGTAAAAAAAGAAAATTAGAGTAGAGAGTTAGAAAGAGAGACCAGAGCAGAGAGGTCTCGAGAGAGAGCCGAGACTTGTTACAGTCTAGCCTTTGTAAATCATCTGTATAGAGACACAAGGATGAATAGAAAAGCAGTTTTTCCTGCATATGGTTGTTCATGGATTTATGTTTCATGAATGAATGCTGTAGATGTATGTTAGATTTTCATTTGCAGGGATAGATAGAAATTGTCTATCTGTTAAGTTGTGATATCCGTCTAGGTTCTTTGGGCTGTGCAAGGAGTGCACAATAGAACACGAGAAGTTCTGAGGCCAGTGCAAGGAGTGCGCTTCTGAACTCTGAGGAGTCAGATAGAACGTGCTAGGAGGGCACACCAGGAGGATTCACAGACTCAAAGGAAGCCTTAGAGTTACTAAATACTCTGGAGGGGGAACTGTGCAAAGGGAGGCACAGAGAAGAAACAGAACTACTGAGGGTTCTGTAAAGCTCTGCCAGGAGGGCATTGAGTGTGTGCATAGAGTGCACAGGAGGGGCTCTATTTTGAGTTCAGAGAGAAGAAGTGTCGAGGAGAGACACTTGCAGAGTTGCTGAACACTCTGCAAGCTTTGCAAGGTGTGCATCGAGTAGAAGAATGCCAGGAGGGCATGAGGCATTTATTTCCAAGAAGCAACCTTGAATTTGAGTTATTCGAAATCTTAGGAGCACCAGGAGTGTGCGAGAGTAGAATTTTTCTAAGTCCATAAGCTAAGAAGAGAAAGCGCAAGAAGAACACGCATAGAGAAAACCTTTCGAGGTTTCTAAATTGACAAATCTCAGGAGGGGAAGCATTTCTATAACACAGACGAGACCTAAAGGAATGGAGCTCGCAAGAGGAAGAGTCGAAGGTCGAGACCTTCGAGACTTAGAAAATCTTCTAAGTCAAAAATCCAAGAAAGCTCAAGAGGAGAGCACAAGGAAGATAGATTTGAACCATTAGATCTAGCGCCAATACCTGACAACCGTTGGATCAGGTGACGGTGCACAGATTTTAACCTCTGGAAGGTCGTGCAAGAGGGAAGCTGAAATGGACGGTGGAGACACTTTGTGGAAGAAGTGCCGAAGTTGTGAGAATCATTGGATCTTGCAAAGCAACGAGGAGATTAAGGCCGAGTGTCTTCCAACACTCTAAGGCATTGAATTTCTCTATTTCAAATTTCAGGGTTTGGAGCGGCAAGGGATTTTGGAGTCGTTGCATCGCAAACTCCCAATTCGCCAAATCACACCAGCCGTTGGATCTGGAGCACAGTGGCCCGAGAGTCGCTAGATCACGGATACGTGCACAGGAGGAGCACACATAGGAGGTGCACAGAAGATCAGATCATGACTGTTAGATCTTGCATAAAGGATCAATAGCCATTGGATCCGGAAAGAGGAGAACGAGGTTTAACCCTCGTAGAAGCATCATGACCATCCATCAAGGAGGACATGTGGAAAGTGGTCAAGGTTTCGGGAAAAGGCCCGAAAGATTTCGGTCCCAGGAGGACTGGGCCATTGATCTCTAAGAGGGAGAGATTTCGACATTTTGGGAATCGAGGATTCGAAAGACAGAGGATAGGGGGGAACGCTTGCATCGTGGTTTCCCGGATCGCGAAAGTTGATAGCCTTTATCATGGACTGTCATTTCGACATTTCGGGACCTGGGTGTTCGAGAGGCCAGGAGTTAGGAGACGTGGAGTCCCGACTCGTGAAGTTGCGAAATCTTGAAAGCAGATGACGCTAGAATAGCACGAGTTGGAGCTGTTAAGCCCTTTTTGGCATTTCGACAACTAGGAGTTCAAGAGCGAAGGAGTCGTGAGACAGGGAGTCCCAACTCACAGAATCGGGAAATCGCAAATTCTGAAATCATGAAAAGAAGACGTGGTCACGGGTAGATTTCAACATTCCGGGGTCCCGAAGTTCGAAGGACCAAGAACCGTCTGCAGCCGGAATCATGAAATCGTGAATTCTGAAATCCTGAAAGAGGACCGTGGTCACAAGTAGTTTTCGACGTTTCAGTGACTGAGAGTTGGAGGGACAAGGAGTTTGGGAGAGATCATATGCAAGAGTCACGAAACCCCAAAACCCGAAGGTGTTGGTTCGGAATAGGAAAGAGCATCGAAAGTGGAGTGCATGCATAGGTTTTCTCAAGGCCTGTGCCAGAGGACAAAGGGACCTGTGGATTTGTTCAAAGGGTTCCACCAGGAGCCCGAAGAGCCATTTCGGCTCAGAAATTGGAACAATCCAGAGACCGGGAGGTCGCAGACCCCTACTGAGGTAGGGGGGTTTGCATCAAGTGGTATTAGAGCCAACATATTTTCTATTTTTATATCACAGACAAGAGGTGGACTGTGAAGGGATACAGTCTAATACCATCAAGTGGTATCAGAGCCACTTTCTGTCTATAGACTGCAGGCAGAGGGAGGTAGAATAGATAAAGAAAATACTCTGATACACATCAAGTGGTATCAGAGTTGATATTTTCGTTTGTAGAATTCAGGCGAAAGAGACAACAGGTGAAGGAGGAGATAGAGTAATGATGCTCTGTGAAGATCGTTGCATGGCGTGCAGCAAATGATAGACAACTAGGTGAGATGTAGGAGGATATGGAGATGCTCTCAGACGTAGAGTGATCCATATGCTTGCTAGGAGGGCAGGTGAAAGATGGAAATGGCTACTGAAGGCCATGAGCGCGGTGGAAGAGGAGACCACTAGCATATGAGTAAAGTAGAGATTGACAAAGAACTCGTTGAGATAAGGGAAAGAATGGAACAACTGACATTGAAGATGCAGTAGGAGGAAAAAGTACACTGGAGGTATGAATGGCCTCTGAACAGGAAAGCCAAATGGCCTATTCAAAAGTTGCTGGCCAGGAAACATCAACAAGAGTTGAGGAAGTGGCTGAGGTATGCTGACAGCCTTAGTGACACAGAGCTGGTTTGCATCTGTGAGCCAGAAGTCGGAGAAACCCTCAGTGATGAGGAAGAGGGATCAGTTTCAGATCTCATAAACTGCTAGGAGGGTAGGGATGAATTTTCAAATTGCCAGGTGGGCAATGAAATGAGATCATTGGGGGATATCATAGACTGTCAGGAGGACAACCATAGAAATTCATATTTCCAGGTGGGAAATGGTATGATATTAATAGAGGATCTCATAAACTTCCAGGTGGGCAGAAGTGGACTTTCAAGTTGCCAAGTGGGCAATGGAAAGAGATCAGTGGAAGGTCTCGCGTACTGCCAAGGGGGCAGTGGTGAAAGTTTATATTGCTAAGAGGGAAATGAGATGGGATCAGACAATCTCATAGATTGCCAGGTGGGCAACAAAAAATTCCCAAATTTCCAGGTGGGCAAGGGGAAAGAGATGAGACTATTTGAAAGTCTCATGAACTCAGAGGAGAGTTCAGATCAGCAAGGAGTGCTGACAGGAGAGAATCAGAAGATAATTATGATCATTGGAGGAATAGAGGTGTTCCTACCAAGCAACCCAGTTGAGGCCAGAGCATGTGTTGTGGATGCAACAACATCAAGAGGACAACCAGCGAAAACTGTCATCAAGGAAGAAATGGGGCAGACACTGACATTTTCCCAAGAAGCAGAAGATGAGCATTCAATAGAATGGCTCAAAATTTTCAGCCAGGAAGCTGAACAAGAGATCACTGCAGTACTGGAAGCTACAGAAGAAGAAGAAGAAGAAGAAGAAGAAGAGGAAGCAAACAACATAGACTTTGTTGGTCTGTGTGAAGAATTGGAAGCCCTGGAGAGAAGGGTGATGGTGCAAAATTTTCACATCCAACAAGCTAAGTTGGAAGAAGATAGTGGAGCATACTAGCCCCAGAAGAAGCTCGAAGTATGCCAGGAGGAGAAATGGCAGCAGCAGAAATGCCACAGGAAGAACCTGAGCAACAATTTAGTGAGGAGATTGCAGAGCTGGAGTCTGCAACAGAGTGGCCACTTAGTGCCACAAAGAGAGATAAAGATAGCAGGGGAGATCGAGCAGATCTTCCCATTGAGAAGATGGAAGTGCGATAGAGAAGACTACATACAAAGAGCCAACCACTGGAGCAGCTGGACAAGGTAATTGAAGAAATCAGAAGGATGATGATTTCAGTAGAAGAGACTGCCAACAACGAGAAGATGAGTAGAAGGGACCCTGCAAGATCAGTAGGGAAACAACAACAACAACAATGAAGCAGAGGAACAGATGGACAGTTCCAAGGGAAAGTTTGGGATCCAGGTGGATTTCAACACTGGAGAAGAGGAGCTCATGATGAGGAGATCATGATTTTTCCAGCTGAGGAGAATGATGTAGGAGCATCACTCCATGTCAGCAGCATGCCAACTAGCCAACACATCCAACACACATTTAATCAAGAAAGGGAGAGGTGCAACCCTCTCAATTTTGAAATTCGAAATTTCAATAAATGTTGTAAGGATTTTAATGCCAGACCATGCCTTTGTATAGGTAGTGGTTGAGGTTTCCTTTAATGGTTACCTACAGCTAAGTCCAGATCATTCAGGTTTGCAACAACCATTTATGTAATGTAGCGTAGGAGCCGCTCTGTGATAGTGATAGCTCAGAGACGGTGGTTGAGGATAAGCTCATGGGAGCCCTCATTTTGTAAAAAAAAGAAAATTAGAGTAGAGAGTTAGAAAGAGATACCAGAGCAGAGAGGTATCGAGAGAGAGTTGAGACTTGTTACAGTCCAACCTTTGTAAATCATCTGTATAGAGACACAAGGATTAATAGAAAAACAATTTTTCCTACATATGGTTGTTCATGGATTTATGTTTCATGAATGAATGCTGTAGATGTATGTTAGATTTTCATTTGCAAGGATAGATAGAAATTGTCTATCTGTTAAGTTGTGATATCCGTCTGGGTTCTTTGGGCTGTGCAAGGAGTGCACAACAGAACATGAGAAGTTATGAGGCCAACGCAAGGAGTGCGCTTCTGAACTATGAGGAGTCAGAAAGAACGTGCCAGGAGGGCACACCAGGAGGATTCACAGACTCAAAGGAAGCCTCAGAGTTACTGAATACTCTAGAGGAGGAATTGTGCAAAGGGAGGCACAGAGAAGAAATGGAACTAGTGAAGGTTCTCTAAAGCTCTGCCAGGAGGGCATTGAGTGTGTGCATAGAGCGCACGGGAGGGGCTCTATTTTGAGTTCAGAGAGAAGAAGTGTCGAGGAGAGACACTTGCAGAGTTGTTGAACACTCTGTAATCTTTGCAAGGTGTGCATCGAGCAAAAGAATGCCAGGAGGGCGTGAGGCATTTCTTTCCAAGAAACGACCTTGAATATAAGTTATTCGAAATCTCAAGAGCACCAGGAGTGTGCGAGAGTGGACTTGTTCTAGGTCCATAAGCTCAGAATAGAAAGCGCACAGAGAAAACCTTTCGAGGTTTCTGAATTGAAAAATCTTAGGAGGGGAAACATTTCTATAACGTAGACAAGACCTAAAGGAATGGGGCTCACAAGAGGAAGAGTCGAAGGTCGAGACCTTCAAGACTTAGAAAATTTTCTAAGTCAAAAATCCAAGAAATCTCAGGAGGAGAGCGCGTAAGGAAGACAGATTTGAACAATCAGATCTAGCGCTAATACTCGACAACAGTTGGATCAGGTGAAGGTGCACAGAGTTTAACCTTTGGAAGGTCGCATGGGAGGGCAGCTGAAATGGACGGTGGAGACACTTCGTGGAAGAAGTGCCAAAGTTGTGAGAATCATTGGATCTTGTAGAGCAACAAGTAGATTAAGGCCAAGTGTCTTCCAACACTCTAAGGTGTTGAATTTCGCTATTTCAGATTTCAGGGTTTGGAGTGGCAAGGGATTTTGGAGTTGCTGCATTGCAAACTCCTAGTTCATGAAATCGTGCCAGCCGTTGGATCTGGAGTGTAGTGGCCTGAGAGCCGCTGGATCACGGATACGTGCACAGGAGGAGCACACATAGGAGGTGCACAAAAGATCAGATCATGACCGTTGGATCTCACGTAAAGGACCGATAGCCATCGGATCTGGAAAGAGGAGAACAAGGTTTAACCCTTGTAGAAGCATCGTGATCGTCCATCAAGGAGGACACGTGGAAAGCGGTCAAGGTTTCGAGAAAAGGCCCAAAAGATTTCAGTTCTAGGAGGAATGGGCCATTCATCTCTTAGAGGGAGAGATTTCGGCATTTCAGGAACCGGGGATTCGAAAGACAGAGGACAGGGGGGAACGATCGCATCACAGTTTCCCAAATTGCGAAAGCTGATAGCGCTTTGTCATGGACTGTCATTTCGGCATTTCGGGACCCGGGTGTACGAGAGGCTAGGAGTCAGGAAATGTGGAGTCCCAACTCGCGAAGTCACGAAATACCGAAAGCAGACGACGCCAGAATAGCACAAGCTAGAGTTGTTAAGCCCTTTTCGGCATTTTGGCAATTGGGAGTTCAAGAGTGAAGGAGTCATGAGACAGGGAGTCTTGACTCGCGGAATCGCAAATTCTGAAATCTCGAAAAGAAGATGTGGTCATGGGTAGATTTTGGCATTCTGGGGTCTGAAAGTTCGAAGGACCAAGAACCGTCTGCAGTCAGAATTGCGAAATTGCGAATTCTGAAATCCCAAAAGAGGACCGTGGTCGCAGGTAGTGTTTGGTGTTTTGGCGACCAGGAGTTGGAGGGACAAGGAGTTTGGGAGAGCTTGCATGCAGGAGTCCTGAAACCCCAAAAACCGAAAGGTGTTGGTTCAGAATAGGCAAGAGCACTGAAAGTGGAGCGCGTGAATAGGTTTTCTCAAGGCCTATGCCAGAGGATAAAGAGACCTGTGGATTTGTTCAAAGGGTTCCAACAGGAGCCCGAAGAGCCATTTCGGCTCAAAAATTGGAACGTGCCAGAGACTGGGAGGTTGCAGACCCCTGCTGAGGTAGGGGGTCTGCATCAAGTGGTATAAGAGCCAACAGATTTTTTGATTGCATATCATAGACAAGAGGTGGACTGTGAAGGGATATAGTCTAATACCATCAAGTGGTATTAGAGCCACTTTCTGTCTGTAGACTGCAGGTAGATGGAGGCAAAGTAGATAAAGAAAATACTCTGATACACATCAAGTGGTATTAGAGCTGATATTTTCATCTGTAGACTTCAGGCGAAGGAGACAACAGGTGAAGGAGGAGACAGAGTAATGATGCTCTGTGAAGATTGTTTCAAGGTGTGCAACAAATGATAGACAACCAGGTGAGCTGTAGGAGGACATGGAGATGCTCTCAGACGTAGAGTGATCCATATGCTTGCCAGGAGGGCAGGTGAAAGATGGAAATGGATACTAAAGGTTGTGAGCGTGGTGGAAGAGGAGACCACCAACATATGAGTAAAGAAGAGATTGGCAAAGAAATTTCTAAGATAAGGGTGAGAATGGAACAACTAACATTGAAGATGCAATAGGAGGAAAAAGTACACTGGAGGTACGAATGGCCTCTGAACAGGAAAGCCAAATGGCCCGTTCAAAAGTTGTTGGCCAAGAAACAACAACAAGAGTTGAGGAAGTGGCTGAGGTATGCTGAGAGCCTTAGTGACACAGATTTGGTTTGCATCTGTGAGCCAGAAGTCGGAGAAACCCTCAGTGATGAGGAAGAGGGATCAATTTCAGATCTCATAAACTACCAGGAGGGCAGGGATGAATTTTCGAATTTCCAGGTGGGAAATGAAATGAGATCATTGGAGGATCTCATAGACTATCAGGAGGATAGCCATGGAAATTCATATTGCTAGGTGGGCAATGGTATGAGATTAATAGAGGATCTCATAAGCTGCTAGGTGGGCAGAAGTGGACTTTCAAGTTGCCAGGTGGGCAATGGAAAGAGATCAGTGGAAGGTCTCACGTACTGCCAAGGGGGTAGTGGTGAAAGTTGAGATTTCTAAGAGGGCAATGAGATGGGATCAAATGATCTCATAGACTGCCAGGTAGGCAACAAAAAATTCCCAAATTTCTAGGTAGGTAAGGGGAAAGAGATGAGACTATCTGAAAGTCTCATGAACTCAGAGGAGAGTTCAGATTAGTAAGGAGTGCCGATAGGAGAGAATCATAAGAGAATTTTGATCATTGGAGGAATATATGTGTTCCTACCAAGCAACCCAGTTGAGGCCAGAGAATGTGTTGCAGATGCAACAACAACAAGAGGATAGCCAGTGGAAACTGCCATTTAGGAAGAAATGGAGCAGACACTGACGTTTGGCTAAGAACAAAAAGATGAGAATTCAACGGAATGGCTCAAAATTTTCAGCCAGGAAGCTGAACAAAAGATCACTGCAGTACTGGAAGCTGTAGAAGAAGAAGAAGAAGAAGAAGAAGAGGAAGCATACAACATAGAATTTGTTGGTCTGTGTGTAGAATTGGAAGCTCTGGAGAGAAGGGTGATGGTGCAAAATTTGCACATTCAACAGGCTAAGTTGGAAGAAGGTAGTGGAGCATACCAGCCTAGGAGAAGCTGGAAGTATGCCAGGAGGAGAAATGGCAACAACAAAACTGCCACATGAAGAATCTAAGCAACAATTCAGTGAGGAGACTACAGAGCTGTAGTTTGCAGCAGAGTGGCCACTTAGTGCCACAAAGAGAGATAAAGATAGCAGGGGAGATCGAGCAAATCTGCCCATTGAGAAGACATAAGTGCGACAGAGAAGACTGCATACAAAGAGCCAGCCACTGGAGCAGCTGGACGAGGTAATTGAAGAAATCAGAAGGCTGATTATTTCAGTAGAAGAGACTACCAGCAACGAGAAGATGAGCAGAAGGGAGCCTGCAAGATCAGCAGGGCAACAACAACAACAACAACGAAGCAGAGGAGTAGATGGACAACTCCAAGGGAAAGTTTAGGATCCAGGTGGATATCAACACTGGAGAAGAGGAGCTCATGATGAGGAGATCATGATTTTTCCAGCTGAGGAGTATGATGCAGGAGCATCGCTCCATGTCAGTAGCATGCCAGCCAGCCAACACATCCAACACACATTTAATGAAGAAAGGGAGAGGCACAACCCTCTCAATTTTGAAATTTGAAATTTCAATAAATGTTGTAAGTATTTTAATTCCAGACCATGCCTTTGTATAGGTAGTGGTTGAGGTTTCCTTTAATGGTTACCTGTAGCTAAGTCTAGATTAGTCAGGTCTGCGACAACCATTTATCTAATGTAGCATAGGAGCCGCTCTATGATAGTGATAGCTCAGAGACGGTGGTTGAGGATAAGCTCATGGGAGCCCTCATTTTGTAAAAAAATAAAATTAGAGTAGAGAGTTAGAAAGAGAGACCAGAGCAGATAGGTCTCGAGAGAGAGCTGAGACTTGTTATAGTCCAGCCTTTGTAAATCATCTGTATAGAGACACAGGGATTAATAGAAAAGTAGTTTTTCCTGCATATGGTTGTTCATGGATTTATGTTTCATGAATGAATGCTGTAAATGTATGTTAGATTTTCATTTGCAGGGATAGATAGAAATTGTCTATCTGTTAAGTTGTGATATCCATTTGGGTTCTTTGGGTTGTGCAAGGAGTGCACAATGGAACACGAGAAGTTCTAAGGCTAGTGCAAGGAGTGCGCTTCTGAACTCTGAGGAGTCAGAAAGAACGTGCCAGGAGGGCACACCAGGAGGATTCACAAACTCAAAGGAAGCCTCAGAGTTACTTAATACTCTGGAGGAGGAACTGTGCAAAGGGAGGCACAGAGAAGAAACAGAACTACTAAAGGTTCTGTAAATCTCTGCCATGAGGGCATTGAGTGTGTGCATAGAGTGCACAGGAGGGGCTCTATTTTGAGTTCAGAGAGAAGAAGTGTCAAGGAGAGACACTTGCGGAGATGCCGAACACTCTGTAAGATTTGCAAGGTGTGCATAGAGAAGAAGAATGCCAGGAGAGAGTGAGGCATTTCTTTCCAAGAAACGACCTCGAATATGAGTTATTCAAAATCTCAGGTGCACCAGGAGTGTGCGAGAGTGGAATTGTTCTAAGTCCATAAGCTCAGAAGAGAAAGTGCAAGAAGAATGAGCACAGAGAAAACCTTTCAAGGTTTTTGAATTAACAAAGCTCAGGAGGGGAAGGATTTCTATAACGTAGACAAGACCTAAAGGAACGGGGCTCGCAAGAGGAAGAGTCAAAGGTCAAGACCTTCGAGACTTAGAAAATCTTCTAAGTCAAAAATCCAAGAAATCTCAGGAGGAGAGCATGCAAGGAAGATAGATTTGAACCATTAGATCTAGCCCCAATACCCGACAACCGATGGATCAGGTGAAGGTGCATAGATTTTAACCTATGGAAGGTCGTGGCAAGGGATTTTGGAGTCACTGCATCGTGAACTCCCGGTTCGCGAAATCGTACCAACCGTTGGATCTGGAGCGCAGTGGCCCGAGAGCCGCTGGATCACAGATACGTGCACAGGAGGAGCACACATAGGAGGTGCACAGAAGATCAGATCATGACCATCAGATCTCGTGTAAAGGACCGATAGCCATCGGATCCAGAAAGAGGGGAACGAGGTTTAACCCTCATAGAAGCATCGTGACCGTCCATCAAGGAGGACACATGGAAAGTGGTCAAGGTTTCAGGAAAAGGCTTGAAAGATTTCAGTTCCAGGAGGATTGGGCCATTGATCTCTCAGAGGGAGAGATTTCGTCATTTCGAGAATCGGGGATTCGAAAGACAGAGGACAGGGGGGAACGCTCACATCGTGGTTTCCCGAATCGCAAAAGCCAATAGCGCTTTGTCATGGACTGTCATTTCAACATTTTGAGACCTGGGTGTTCGAGAGGCCAGAAGTCGGGAGACATGGAGTTCCAACTCGCAAAGTTGTGAAATCCTGAAAGAAGACGACGCCATAATAGCATGAGCCAGAGCCATAAAGCCCTTTTCGGCATTTCGGCAAGCAGGAGTTCAAGAGCGAAGGATTCGTGAGACAGGGAGTCTCGACTCGCGGAATCGCGAAAATGAAAATTTCGAAATCCCAAAAAGAAGACGTGGTCACGGGTAGATTTCGGCATTCCGGGGTCTAGAAGTTCGAAGGACCAAGAACCATCTGTAGCCAGAATCGTGAAATCATGAATTCCAAAATCTTGAAAGAGGACCATGGTCGTGGGTAGTTTTTGGCGTTTCGGCGACCGGGAGTTGGAGGAACAAGGAGTTTGGGAGAGCTCGCATGCAGGAGTCCCGAAACCCCGAAACCTCAAAGGTGTTGGTTCAGAATAGGAAAGTGTTACAGGTATGAACTAACTGAGAGGGGGGGGGGTGAATCAGTTATTGTAGATTATTAACCATTTACTCTCATTTTCAACTTTGAATCATTAATCTTAGTGGCAGTGAGTCTTTACTATGAAATCCAGAGTTATAAACATACAACAGATAGTATAAAGAACAACAATCACACACAACATTCATTCACGAGTACGAGACACAAATTTTTCAAGAGGAAACCCAACCAGGGAAAAAACCTCGTCTTCTTAAGATGTTCAGCAAGCTTCAACTTCGTTACATCTTATCTT
>ML778519.1:1524559-1550052 GCA_009831015.1 Picea engelmannii
TCGTGTTCCAGCAGTCGTGTTCTAGCAGTCGTGTTCCAGCAGTCGTGTTCCAGCAGTCGTGTTCCAGCATTCGTGTTTCAGCAGTCGTGTTCCAACAGTCGTGTTCCAGCACTCGTGTTCCAGCATTCGTGTTCCAGCAGTCGTGTTCCAGCACTCGTGTTCCAGTAGTCGTTTCAACATCTGTGATTCAGCATTTGTGTTTCAGCATCTACGTTTCAACATCTGAGATTCAGCATTTGTGTTTCAGCATCTACGTTTCAACATCTGAGATTCAACATTTGTGTTTCAGCATCTACGTTTCAACATCTGAGATTCAACATATGTGTTCATCATACACAATCGATTGCCATCAATGACAACCTTGATCATCTGCATCATCTCTGCTGTAGCCATATTTCCAACAGAAAGAGCACCGAAAGTAGAGCACGTGCATAGGTTTTCTTAAGGCCCGTGCCAGAGGACAAAGGGGCCTGTGGATTTGTTCAAAGGGTTCCAACAGGAGCCCCGAGAGCCATTTCGGCTCAGAAATTGGAACGATCCAGAGACCGGGAGGTCATAGAACCCTGCTGAGGTAGGGGGTCTGCATCATCTACCTCTTCTGAAAGACTGGATACAACATAATCTTTTCCTTCCATGAATTGTTTCAGATGCATCTGTTGTTCAGGGAAAAAAACCATGTCTAGGAGGGTTGCATTTGCTTTTGTGTTGGCCAATTGATTCAAGATATTTTATTTGTAAGAGGGAAGAGGGGGAGTGATTCTTTGACTCTCAGGAGTTTTAGGAACCTAAGGCATAACAATGGTTGAGGACGAGCTCAGGCTAGAAGAACTGTGGGGAGGATCAAATTTTCCCTTAGGAGCATAGGCTTTGTTCCTAGTGTTAATGACCATGACATCCTCTGGATCTACAAATTCTAGGACAACAATAGTATCTTCTGGTCTTTTACCAAAGATCTTATCTCTGGCACTCTTCTTTACCTCACATATGGTTTCTTCATGGTTTTCCTCGCAAAATTTACACCAACTCAGAGGCAAGATAGCTTTAGGCTGAAAATTGTTTTCAACTAAATTCCTAAAAGGGGGTGCAGAAGAGGATGAAGCTCTAGGGGTGAGAGGGGAGACCGTACCCTTCCGCTAAAATGCTATCATACAATTGTTCATATCCTGTAATAGCTGTAAGAGAGTAGACATGTCTATCTGTCTAACTGATTCTCCCTGGGGAAGGCCAATTCTTTCAAGCTGTTCTTCATACTCTAAGAAAGTATGCAAAGAGGAACCGAGATTATCAATGGCCTTTTCTTCAAGCCTATGACGGTAGGGGGAAGGCAATGCATTGTAGTAATGCATGAAAGCGGCTTGGTTATGAGGGAGGATAAGTTCAAGGATTTGATTGTACAACTTGGTGAAATGCAAGTTGAAAGACTTGATGGTCTCACCCTCCTTGTAGGTAACATTAGTGTATTCCCTTAACTTCTCGGATGGGTTTTAGATTTCCCATAAGTTGATCTGAACCAGTATATTAATTCCTCCCAAGTAGATAGAATCTTAGGAGGAATGTCAAAGAAGTTGGCCGCAACCTTTCCTTCCAAGGAATCGACAAACAAGTGCATGCAAGTGTCATTGTCGTTGGCCCCTATGTTATGACAAGCATTAGAAAATGCCACCAGGTGTTTATTGGTACTAACAGTGTTATTTCCTGAAAACTTAGGCAAATTCTCTTTAAACTTAGGAAGTGGGTGAGTAGTAGGTACTAGGTTAAGAGGAGAGGACACATGCCACGGTGTGGTTGTGGCATCTTCTTCGAACTGAAAAAGCCCATAATTTTTAATGACTTTGGTGGGGTTTATAGTAGATTGGATAGAGATATGGTGGCTGTACAATCTACCAATCACTGATGACGATGAAGATTCGGAAGATGGAGCACTTCTAGTGCCACTAGATCCAACACTAGAGGCCATCTTGTGGATGATAGATGAGGGAAAGAAAGACGATATGGATGAATCAAATAAAGTTCTCCTTAGAGCACTTTGGCATATAACACAACATTTCTTCTTCCTATTTCAACAATAGGATTGATTTCGGGCGACAAGCCTCTTCTTCTTCTAGAAGCACGAGAGTCTAAGGACATGAAAGAAATGTCAGAACTTGAAGAAATAAAGGGTTACAACTGATTTCTAGGCTTTCTACTTCTAGCCTCTAATTGTTCTTGAGCACTAATATCTCGTTCAATTGTTGCCCAAGAATGGTTAATCTCAGCACAGGTATTGAGAAACTAACATTTGACACTTGGCACTTTGTGATTAGGTGTTGAAGTGCCACATGGCCCAGTCATAGGATGCCACGTGGCACCCTTTGGTTGGTTCATGGTTTATGTAAAAGTTATTGGAGTGCACGGGAGTCGAACCCCCGACCTCCCCTCTGGGCTATGGACTGGCAGGACCGAGCTAACCGCCCGCCCCATGGGTGATTCTTATTATGTATGTGGTACATATAGTATTTAAGTTTGGTTGATGTTTTATTTGGTGGAGGAAAGGGCTGGGGCTTAGCCCTAGCCCTCGGCACGAACATACAACCACAACCATAGAACCGGGAGCGCGGGGGGTTAAACTATATGTGGGAGTGGATAGGGCTTAGCCCTTGGACCTCACACCGATATGTAACCACTTCCATGGGACTTGGGCCTTTACCACACAGAGCGCGGGGTGTTAATAACTACAGGCCGACAGTCACGTCGGGCCTTCCATTTGACCAGGAGCTGGTAACCAAGGGGCCAACACTTAGCCTTCGGGCTAGCGCTCGGCCCAAACCATGCCACATGACCTTAAATAAGGGGGCACGTGATAGTTTGGGGGGATTATGCCCTAATTTTAAACTAAAGTGGGTTTTTGTTAAAGTTTTTGGGATTTTAAGCCCTAATATTGGCTCATTAACCCTTAATTAGGGCACATTAGATTAGTAATGTTATTTTATTTATGTCGGCTTGCTCATTAACCCTTAATTAGGGCATATTAGATTAGTAATGTTATTTTATGTCGGCTTTAGGCCATTAGTTGTAATTATACCTCCTAGTCTCCTATATATACCAAGGAGACATTTTCATTTTGAATCATCTTGGAATTGAACATTTAAGTGGGGTAAAAGGAGGTTGCCCCCTCGAAGAGGCTTATTATCTGAAATTATCTCTTTTTCAAGGCGTTGAGTACTTTTCTTGAGGTTTTTCTATGCTATATTGATGTTTGGTTCTTAACAGGGCGCGTGATAGTTTGGGGGGCTTATGCCCTAATTTTAAACTAAAGTAGGTTTTTATTAAAGTTTTTGGGATTTTAAATGATATTATGCCTATTTTTAATTGATTTTCTCCATTATTGGGAGATATTGGGCATTTTTGGAGCCCAAATTTTGGGAGGAAGTTGGGGATGGATAAGCAACTTCAGATCTATATAAACCAGGCCTATTTGAGGCCATGGGAGGACAGTCAGATTAGAGTTATGCTAAATGGAAGCCAAGCCAAAGCCATTTTTATTCAGGGAAGCTATTGAGGAGAAGACGCTTGCGGGCCATTTTTGGGAGCTCCTGATGTCCGTTTTGTGTGTCATTTTTTTTGAAGGGTTCTAGAGATCTGGAAGAACATGAGATCTGGAAGAACATGACCAGATCAGTCTTGTAGCTGGTTTGATGTCTATTATTTCATTTCAGATCTGCAAATGTGTATATGGCTGTCATAATTCCTCTTCTTTCCTCATTCTTTCATTAAGTTTCTCAAATGGTTAGTTAACGCATGCAAAATTAAAACTCAACCATAGTCATTAAAAGATCCTACAGATCATCCTGGTAATGTATTTAGCACTCTTGTTGCCAAATACTGCGCAAATGCTGGGAATTCGTCCTTGTGATGGCCTTCAGTCCTACATTTTGCACACCAAAGTTGTTCACATTTCTCCTTTCCCTTTGTCATTTTTTCTAGTTCAATTTTCAATGCAACCAACTCCATCTAGACTTGAGCCATTCCTCCACTGTCTCCCACATCAGATGATTCCAATTTCATTGCGATTTCTAGCTCCTCGTGGTATGATGCAATGTTTTTTTGGATCAATGGTGTGAAAATGTGTGGTAGAAGTCCCACAATAAACCATTCCTGATGCTATTGATCTAGGATATGAAAAGTCAGTCTACCCATCACATCCTTAAATCTTTGGTCGAAATCCCATACCAAATCTGTTTGTACCTGTTTAACCTCCTTCATTTATGTGATGTATTGCGACTCCAACTTCTTCTTCTTGAACTCCTTCAACAATGCTTTCTTAATCTCTGACAACATCCTTTCCTGTCCTGTAGGTGTTATGCTATGCAACTTCATATACCATACTAGCTCATGGCCTCTAAATGTTGTTTCCAATTGCACAATCTTCACAACCTTGTCTTGGATATTCTTTTCTACCCAAATTGTCTCATAGAAAAAAAAGTGTTGTTCCAGATCCTTTGACCGAATTCCTTGGAATTCAGAAAGCCTAAGGATATTGTCTACCTCTGCCATGTGGATTTGTGTATTACCTCCACTTGGTGAGGTTGGATGACTCTGATTCTGACTCTGCACACTAATTCCACTACTTGGACTGCTATTACTCAGTCCTCCTTGGATAAATACAATTGATTTTGACAAATCTTCAACCATTATTTCTAATTGTGGTGATGCACATGGGGTCATGGATTTGACACAGGATCCTATCTGAGTAGGACTTACTGGATCCTGTATTATTGAAATGGACTGAAGCTCCTCTTCTTCTCCTCCTATGTATGATACCTCCATGATTCAGAATAGTGCACGAGTTTCTCTCCCCTCTGACTCACTGGGTGGATCTCCTTTCTCATCCCTGATATTTTTCCTCTTGTACCTCCTTCCTATGCGCAACTCTCCAAACTCGCATTCTTCCTATGATATTCCCTCTTCTTTCATCCTCAGTCCCTCATTGTCTCTTTCATCTCTTCCTTCATTCTCTTAGACGATCCTTTTATCATCCCCCGAATCCCCTATGTGCACGAACTCCTTAGCAGTAAGATCTCATTATAATCACATGATTTTCACACAATAGCATATTTATCCACATACTTAATGATTTCAAGAACCTACCACACAGACATTTGAAAAATTTCCTTTCCGAGACATTGTATGATTGCATACAATCTACTGCAAATTATGTAACATAACCTCCTAGTAATCTATCCAGCCAAAAATAAACCACTCAAGTAGTTGGGTTACTTACATAATTCAAATGTCTTACCAATTCAAGAGTCTAATTCCTCGACGTTGTAGCAATGTACCTTCCAGTTTTATCCACTAATATTTCTAGCCACTCAGTCAAAATAATTAGAAATTCGCCAAAGAAAATTTCATGCAGATCTGTGAACACATACCTTTGCATCCATTGCTTGTTACTGATCCAAGGGTTTCTGTTGTCCTATCGAGAAAACTCTCATTCCTTCCTTTCCAACCATTCTAAGATCTCCTTCTTATTCAGCCTCCAAAACATTCCCTTAATCACAAAGTCCCGGTCCTAACAGGTACAAAACCATTTGTTGGCATTGTGCACGGGTTGTAAGACCCTAGGTTTGATTCATCTATGACCAACAAAATCCACTAGAAACCGACCCTTTCAACATCACCTTGCAAAGATGAAGTCTCACCCAAGGTATCTATTGGGACTGCGATAACCATGCTTCTACAATAGTAAGGGAATGGGAGGAAAACTTTCAGTTCATTGTTCCTTATTACTTGTGTGCATAACTCTATTCTATTTAGTATTAACTTACTTATGATTCAGATTCCTATACTCAACATATTCCATATTACTGTGTAGATTTGTTACTGTCACAGTCATGAACATTACACCATATATAACCATAATATGAATCTATTCTAGGATGCATGCAATTATAATTCATAAGAAAACATAAAAAGAAAGGTAACACAAGATTTCGTAACATCTCTGTATCATTCCATTATTCATTATTCTCATCCACCGACTGCTACATTCAAGAACTCTGGAACTCAATATCGAATAGAACAAAACATCACAAACTATAACATAACATAACTAAGCTGAACGCCTAATATCCCAATCTGTTACATATTTATACATAATTCTAGGGAAAAAAAACCATAATATGTTCATCCCAAAAATACCTCATTACAATGCCTGGCTAGTTTAGTCAACTGGTTGTTCAATGAATTTCTTCTTCTTTTCAATCTGCATGCTGCTTTTTTGCTGCTCTTCTATTTCTAGACTGTCGGGCTGTCCTCCTTTATTTTCTTTCTTTATTCTCTTTCTTTATCCTTATGTCTGCATGTTGTCTTCCTTCTGCACACTTTCCTCCTAGATGAGCCTCAACTGCGTGCTCTCTATATTTCCTTCTTCTTCCACGCATGTTTCCTTTACTTAGTATTTTCTCCCAAAACTGTATCAAAACTGCAAAACTATTTCCAAAAATGCTTATCCAACACATGGTATGGTTCTTTTGAAATGTTGGAGAAGGTAGGTTGTAATGCATGTAGGCTCAGTCTACCTCCATATATATGAATTTACACAATAGTGAATGTGGGAAATTTGAACTCTATGAGCCTTCCATGTTGGACCAAGAAATTAATGAGCAAGTATTACCTACCATAAGGACTTAGCACTAAAAGCTCAAGCATAGTTAGTAGGAGATACAATTTTGAAAAATAAGCTAAAAACAACCAAATGGGGGCAACATGAACTCGAGTAGGTTGGGTTGAAAGGATAACTTCCAAGCAAGGGAAAATGGTACTCCAAGGAAAAGGTAGAGGAAAAATTTCTGCACCTCTATCAATAAAAGGTTTTGGGGATCAAAAGCCTCCCTAAATGGAGATGTATGATTCAAAATAGAAGATTATATGAATTTTCATCTATTTTGATAGTTTTTGGGTAGAAAAATTAGAGCTATTGGCTTGTATGGCCCATTTTATGGGGAGGTCTCACTTTGTTGAATTGGGTTCCAAAAATTTCCAAATTCTGTTGGAGGACTTAAATTGTCATTTCTAGGGTCAACACTTTGTGAACAAAGGTCAAATCCTCTAGACACAATTCCACACATTAATATTATCTCAATCGAAGTTTGTATGAGGATGTTATGCCTCCTCCAAGTTGACTTCTTTTGTTGACCGCCATGATACCAAGTGGATGGCATGTCAACATCCACTACTCAGACCTATGGAGCTAGTGACATGTGGACATTCAAGAATATTTTAGAGGGTCTATAACCCTAACCATAATTGGGAGTTGCAACATGCAAAAACCCTAACCCCAACCCTAGAGGAAGACTATGTGGTCATGTAAAATACTAGACTGCTAAGAAATGGAGGGGTTGCATGCTTATTGTATTGTTTATTTCCACACTTGAGCAGAGCATGAGTGGGATTTTGGAGTAGAATAGAGGAAGTGGAAGATTTTACATTAACCATACTAGCCACACTCTCCATGGCAACTCCATAGTGAATATACTTTCTGTATATTTTCATTTCATATATGAGGGCATAGGCCTCACCTTCTAATAAATTTTTCCCATATTGAGGATTCCCAAGATACATCTTTTGTTCATTGTGTAGATGACATGTGTTATTTGCTTATCTTCTTTCATTTCAATTTTAATTTATTTCATTCAGAAGCTAGTAATATTAAATCTCAAATCTAAATTAAAACTCTACATAATAAGAAATTGCATAATATTATAATATTTGTTGTGATGACCAATAGAATATCCAAAATAATTTATAAAAACATATCAACATAATTACCTTCACAAATATTTAAAATATTACAATTAATCTTCAAAATTCACTAAAATAAAATCCATATACTTAACTTGTTTAAAGGGTTTGGACTTGATTTGCTCAAAAAAGTTTGGAGAATTTCTCCATTCCTATAAAACACTCAATTCTTTTGAATGAAGACATAATTTTTCTTACCTCTTTCCTCTTCTAAATATCACTAGAAGGATCCACCATCACTTAGACCACATTTACACAACAATACACATGTTTGTTTACAACATTAATTCTTAGAGCCTCTTTATTTAAGATATAATTAAACATATTACAAGATAATTATTTCAAATCACTTAGATAACATTTACACAACAATACACATGTTTATTTACAACATTAATTCTTAGAGCCTCTTTATTTAAGATATAATTAAACGTATTACAAGATAATTATTTCAAAAGTTTTTTATTAGCTTTACTTTTATGCAAAGATATTTATATTAAAAATAGTTATGAATTAATTTATTATTTAAATTTGAAAAATAAATATAAAATAAAATAATTATAAAAAAAACAAAATTTAAAAATAAAACTATTTTTTATAATGTTTTGAAATGTAAACTCACTGTACACTGAAATATTGAAATCCTTCCAGAACTATTTTTCAATGAATGTCATTTAGATTCTCGTTCGGACCATTTTTTTCCAATTTCCTATGAAATTTGGAGTGTTATCGCTATAATAAAACAATGTTACAAAGATTTGTGCAATTTTAAGTTCATTCACATCTGAAAAAGAAAAATTGAAATGAAGAAATTTTGACTGCACAAACTGGAAATATATGAAAGCTAGACGAAGATAATAAAAAAGTCGTTGATAATTTTGAGCGCGCAAATGGGAAATAAATGAAACTGGAGAAAAATAATGAAAAAGTTCTTCATGCCGAGTTTCCAACGGTCACTAATGGGCAAATTGAATGCCGTTGAAAGCTCCGAGGTTCCGAGCCCCGAAAAGTTCCTTGATTAATTTCGTTGCATCTGAATCTCAAGAAATACCTCAGAGGTTCCGAGCCTCGATAAGTCGAAAAACTGCAGAAAATAACGAGACACGCGGCATACTATTTCATCCTCTCCTGCTATGAATATGGCACCTGGTGAATTACAGTTTCCCATATACAAGGCAATCTCGACATGATGAATTACAGTTTCCCATATGCAAGGCAATCTCGAGAAAACGTATACCTGCACCAAAATCTTCACAATAATGATAAGGGCAGAAGTCTGATCATGGTTGTGCATTATATACAACGAAACCACACCAGGAAAATAGCGAGAAACACACTTACGAGGATGGCAACGATCAAGCTCACTTCACTGTATATAACATTTATATGTTGTTTGATCGTTGCAATATCCGTAGCGAGTGGCAAGGTGGAAGGCAGTGGCATAGCAGGCAACGATAATTCGTTTAACAGTCCCTATTTGAAAAGAGGAGAAGCCACAGAAGCCGAAATGGTCAGAGGAATAGGATTAGGTTTAGGTTTCCACAGAAGCCGAAATGGCCAGAGGAATAGGATTAGGTTTAGGTTTCCACAGAAGCCGAAATGGCCAGAGGAATAGGAT
Organism: Picea engelmannii; assembly: GCA_009831015.1. NCBI lineage: Eukaryota > Viridiplantae > Streptophyta > Pinopsida > Pinales > Pinaceae > Picea > Picea engelmannii. The sequence goes on from ML778519.1 coordinate 1,533,960, forward strand.
TAGGTTTCCAAAGTCTGCAGGAGAAAAGTGCGGGAGAAGCAGATGTGGATACATTGGGCCCGGTGATGGAATGGGAGGTGACCCTGGCTTCGGCTCTGGGCGAAAAGGCAATAAAAGGTCAAGTGGGGATGGGAATGGGGTAGGCGTTGTTATAGGTCCTGGAGATGGTAAGAGAGGACCTGCCTTCTCTTTCAAGGGATCCTGTACTCCTCCAGCAGTTGGTATGCAACTTCAAACTCCTCCTCATTTTAATTTCAGCCATTCATCCTCAACTCCCACAACAAACCAGCTTACAACCGTCCACCAGAGAAAAGTGGCCAGGAATGAAAGAAACGTATCAGAATCATCTCCACTGTAAGTTTTTTGTTTTTCCAATTTTCATTATTACACAAGTTCTACGCTGTGTAATAAAATGAAGTTTTAAAATGGCACTGTGATTGGCATGTTTGTTTTTGAATGGCACTGTGATTGGCATGTTTGATTATAGTAGGCATTGAAGCAACCAAAACTTGGCGTGGAAAAGAAGCACCGGATGTCTTTGGTTGTGGTAGATTTTGCAATGGCTTGCAGAGGTTTTGGCCAACTAATTTAGAATGAATGGAAGAGACGACACATGGCTACTACTACTTCAAGGTTTCTGATGTGTGAAAAATGGTGGAGGGATAATGCTCTCCATCGTCTTGGTCAGAGAAAGAAAAACGTGATATCGGCTAGCCTGTCTTGACCAAAGCGAGGCAATAGAGCAAGTGTTATTTTTGGGGAAATAGAAATCACAAGAAAGTTTCTCAAAAAACATTGTGTTATGGTGTGAAGAAAGTTTTACAAAACATGGTCTTATTGTCTTTTTTTATTTTTTTGTTCATTGATCGTTCGATCTACAGTAAATCCCTTCAAAATTTTCACCACGATGTTATTCAAAATTTTCACCAGGATGTCATTAGACTAAATATTTCCTGTAGGAAGAGGTTTCCAAAAATATATTTTAATCATCTAAATTCACTTATTTCACTTAAATCCTTTGGCGAACATTGATCCTCTTCAATATGAAGAGGAAATAGTATGATCTACTAATTCAATTGCTTACCTTGTCAAAAACATAACATTTTAGTATACAAATTTAACCACATGCGCTCTACATGATGATGAACAAACCCAAAAAACAATTGTAATACAATTGTGCTCAGTACTTATGGTAATGACAATAGCATCATGAACAAACCCCAAAAAAACTGTAATACAATGGTGCTTATGTATGTGGTCTACATGATGATGAACAAACCCAAAATAATTGTAATACAATGGTGCTTGTTGTAGTGACAATATCATCATGAACACACCAAAAAAAATTGTAATACAATGGTGCTTATGTATGTGCTCTACATGATGATGAACAAACCAAAACCAAAACCCAGCTCTTCATGATGATGAACAAACCCCCCAAAAAAATTGTAATACAAACCCAAAAAAATTGTAATACAATGGTGATTATGGTAGTGACAATAGCATCATGAACAACCCAAAAAAAAATTTGTAATGCAAAGCCCCCCCAAAAAAAATTGTAATACAATGGTGATTATGGTAGTGACAATAGCATCATGAACAACCCAAATTTTTTTTTTTAATGCAATGGTGCTTATGTATGTGCTCTACATGATGATGAACACACCCAACAAAAATTGTAATACAATGGTGCTTATGTATGTGCTTTACATGATGATGAAGAAACCCAACAAAAATTGTAGTATAATGGTGCTTATGCTAGTGACAATAGCATCATGAACAAACCCCCAAAACATTGTAATAGAATGGTGCTTATGCTAGTGACACCAAAACATTGTAATAGAATGGTGCTTATGCTAATGACAATAGATTATATAGTTTGGTGCTTATAATAGTTTATATAGTGATAATAGCTTATATAGTTTGGTGCTTATGGTAGTGACAATAGCTTATTTAGTCTGATATTTGAATTCTTCCCTTTGCACATGGGCAATTTTTACAATTTTCAACCTATTTCTTTATGTCCTTTCTTTATGTCCTTGGAAACTCCGAGCTAATAATAGCACTCAACCAAAGCTTAGGTCTTGTGAATTCTAAAAGGGCCATTTAATGCACTATTATGTATTTCTCTTAATATCTCCCTTCCTCTTGGGATGGATAATGGTTTATTTCTAAAAATAAATTTATAAGGCCCTTGCCTTGGAGCTAGCAATGGTTGTTCTTTTTTTTCGTCCATTGAGATGGTCATTGGTAAGTTTCAGTTGGTTGTGATAATACATTGGAAGTATAGACGAGCATGCCTTGGGTAGTCTTGCATGATGCAAATGCATGTGTAATTGTCAAAGAGATTGGAAAAAAAGATTTGGCTAAGTATAGTAGCAAGATGAGGTTGTCATTTGGAATTTATTATAGAAGACACACGAGGGCTTGGGCAATGGATGCAACATTACTTGCTTCATGGGTGCACTAGGAAGAAGTGCCTTAGTTCACGAGAAAGAGTGCCTAATTTGGTTGGGCATGCATTTCAAATTGGATGGATGGTTGCTTGGCATGATATTAATGTTAAGTACCAATGATATGAATAAGAAATCACTACACCACTTGTTATTTAAAAAAGATCTGAATAATAAATCACCACACAAGATACAAGGAAGAATGTAGAAAATCTCCTTTATTATTATGAAACCATTAGGGTAGGGAAATACCATACAATAGATTCTTTTAAGAAAGGGATCCATTCATGATCACTTGCCTCTTTGAGGGGACAACCTCCTAATGAGGTATGCTCCGAATACAATACTTCGAGCAACTTTTCCATCGATGTTTTCCTTAAATTGGTTGTTTTTTAAAGTGGAACTTAGATCTACAACAAGTTTATTCAAATTTTGTACAAAAATCTATGGGAATTTTTCGGAGTGTCGATCCTTTTTCTTCTTGAAAAATTCTACAAAATAGAACCCCCCCCCCCTCTTTTTCATGGTTGAAGGAAACACTCTAATACCACTTGTTAAATACCAAAGATTTGCCAATATAAACTCACATAATGAATCCAAGAACAATATAAAAAATCCACACTTTATTATTATGAAAATCCTTAGGGTAGGGAAATTCTACCTATGAGCTAAGAATATTCTAGAGGACGAGCCTTCTAGAAGTGAAACTTTCAAGTAATTCCTCTTACGTTTATTGTGCTCACATGAGGCCTCATTTAATAGAGGTGGTCTTCATACATAACAATACATATATACTAATATTCCCCTTGGGTACCTCCCTAGCTACCCCATATTATTCCCCTATCTACATTACAATTAAGCACAAGGAATGCCAAGGAGTGCATTGGGTGTTGTTCAAATGAGATGGTTGCAATGATCAAGTGTGTGATACTTTGGGATACATTTGGCAAGAGAATATGATCATGTTGGATGTGGACCAAGGGGTTGAACATTCCAAGGCTTAATGGAAAAAGTGGAGTGGATTGCATAGTTGGGCCCACTTGGGCATGGAGAATGGTGCTAGGAACCTTAGAATAAGGAAAATGGCAAGGTTCCTTCCACCTATATAAATAAGATGGAAATAAATTGAGAAGTCATTCAAGAAATGATAGAGATCAATGAGTGATAATTCATTAAGTGGACAAGGATTTATGATCCAGATAGATATTTGTGCCCACTCGCCTATTCCATTGGCTCAGAACATAGTTTTTGACCTCGACATTTTTTCTACGGTTTTTTGGGTCCTAAACTTCTTGGTCCATTTTCAGGCCCTAAACAACATGTTTTGAAGTTTCGGAGCCCATGCAAGAGCTATAGGCTCTAGAATGGGCTCAGTCAGAAAGTGTTCCTCTCAGCTAGACCTTTCCAATGAGTTATCGTGCACCCCAAACAAAGATTTTATGAAAAAGCTATGGCCTTGGGAAGATGACATATCAACTACCCCCATTAGGGCCCAAAACCCTTTTGGCATTTCATCTCATGGGTTTAGGGTTTTGGATGTTTAGGGTTTTATCATTTATCCTTTATGTTAAAAAATCCTTTAGAGCCTTATTGTAATCATCTTCTTGTAAATGAGCATAACCATCAGATCTTTTTTCAGAGATAAGCTATCACCATTCTAGCAAGTTCATCCACTTTGTATTTTTACAGTTCTGTACATTTCATTCGTTAAAAAAAATTGTGTATTATTGTATCTCTATGTTTCTTGCAATATCTCTGTGTATTTCCTTATTATATATCCTCTTTCATTTCATTCCCAAAATAATTTGGATCAACTTATGAGGTGCTAAGTGTAGGTTTTGGCACTATGAACAACTTGGATGTTGGCTAAGTCTTATGAAAACTACTCGAAGGATGTAGATGACTTGAAAGTAGTCTAATTCATGTCATAGTTGTACTAAGAGTGCTACATGTGAGGAAATGGAACTGGAAGAGGTAGATCCACATATTCTTCAAAGGTTATATTGACAATTATTGTAGCTATAAGTAGTTTTCCCTTGGATAGTTGTACACCTATAAAAGAGTTACTTGAAGAAGGCCAAAAACCCTTATCATATCTTTGTAACATTTTTCATATTAATAAAGTTAAGGAATCCACCTTGGGTGTTGCCCATACTTTTGTGTTATGGTCTCTTTATGTTTGTTGGATTTTATTATTCCTTGCATTATATTAATGAATAGTGACTGAGTGTTAAGTGTTAAAGTATGGATCAAATGCTTTAAGGGCATGGTTGGATGTGTGACTATTGTTAAAAAAAATTGAAACTATTGAACTCAGTTATAGATTGAACAAGTTGTATCTTAAGGAATAGTTATGGGAAAAACATTAAATGAAGATGCATAGTATGGTCATAGTAGGTGTAGGTTAGTTAAGCCATTGTGGAATTGTACCATAGCAATGGTATTGTCAGAAACAACAAGGTATGGAAATTAGTCACGACTATAATCAGGGGGTGTAACAAAGATGTATGGGTTAACGCATGTTTTAGAGACTCAATGGATTTTTTAGCAACGTCGTCCCATATAAAAGGAACCCATTTTTTAAGTAGATGAATGGAACCTTTAGTTATTTCTGCATAATGAGAAATGAATCGATGCAAAAAAAATTTCCTTCCCTTGCAAACTTTGGAGTTAGTGTAATGTTGAAGGAGGAAGAAAATTAACAATAGCCTCAATATTCAAAGGATCAACATAGATCCCGTGCTTGGAAACAATAAAACCGAGGAGACGTCTCGATTCCACACAAAAAACACATTTATATGGATTTAAGAAAATATTGTAGAACCAACATCTAAGGAAAATCACACGAAGATGGGCTAAATGATCTTGACATTGCATAGAATCTGCAGATAAATCGTCAAGATATGGTTGAACAATATGCTTAATATCATGAAAAGTGTAAGACATAGCTCTTTGAAAAGTAGCACTGGCATTTTTAAGTCCAAAAGGGAGTTTTTTATAAACAAAGGCACCCCAAGGAAAAATGAAAGCATTTTTATGTTGATTCGAAGGAAGTATGTTTATCTGATTATAACTCGAGAAACCATTCATAAAAGAGAAAATTTCACCGTCAGCACAATCATCAACAATCTGGTCAACGAAAGGAGTCGGGTAATTATCTTTAGGGAAAGCCCTATTGATATCATGATAATCAACACATATACGAATCGTACCATGCTTCTTGTTGACTAAGATAATATTTGAAACCTGATCAGTAAGCGATACTGGATAGATGAAACCTTCTTTAAGAATATTTTCAACTTCCATTTTGATAGCAACGGATTTTCTAGGGTGAACTAGAAGAAGATTTTGTCGAACAAGATTGGCTCCAGGATATGTCTTAATATTATGAATTAAAATATTTGGTTTGATCCCTAGCATTTCTTCGTAGGACCAAGCAAAAATGTCACAAAAATCTTTAAAAAGTTCTCTATAAATGTTGATTTCTTTAGCAAAACAAAAAACATCGATATGAATGTTTTCCACAATTCTGGGTTTGATTGAAATATCAATAGGAACAATATAAAAAATGACTCCCAAATTCCCCTCAGATAAAATATCATAAGGGAGGATAGGAATGGGAGGATCAAAATATAACGTAGAATGAGTCTCGAGTTCAGGTCTAATAAAAAAAGAGGAATGATGATGTCCATTATCCCAAGGAGTCTCCTCTAAGGACATAACCTCCATGATACCTTCATCACTGGGAAAAATACCATTGAATGGGTTAGGAGGAGTGAGGGAGGTAATCCATAAAGAGTGAGAATAATCATATAATATTGGACTCATTTGATTAGATGCATCAGAGGGAGATGAAGAGGTAGATTGGATAACTTCATAAGCCAATTCCATTGGGATAAGTGGCATTCGATCACTGTAATTATCATATTTGTTTGGAGTGGGAATTACCCATGGATCATATGAACTAAGGGATTTACCAATATATATTGAAATCATATTGATTTGGGCAATAGAAGAAGAAGTATTGAGTGGTGGTAGTGAAAAAGTTCATAATAATGTTGAATCTTTTAAAACATCCACACCAACAATCTCATAGGAGGAGGAGGGGATGTTTTCTACCAAAGGTACACTACCAATGTGTGAATCAGAGTTAAAATAGGCAAGTTGGTCAACTATAACTATTTTTCCTTGATGGGGAAAGTGTATTACACAAAACAAGGTAGAAACTACGATAGACATGGCGTAGACCCAACTATGTCCCAAGAGAAGATTGTAGTCTAGTGAAGAATAAACTATTTCAACTTCAACAATGACTGTCTTACCTTCCAATACGATTGGTAAAGCACTAATAACTCCATATGGCTTAAATCATCTACTTTCAAAATCCTTTAATGTATTAGATGATTTATTGATGGATGGAGATCCAATAGCTTTCCAACAGTTAAGAGACATCACACAAGTCGAGGCTCCTTCATCAATAACAGTGCGAAAAATTGTCTTATCTTGTATGAGAACTTGTATTTGAAATTCAAGTTCATGAGGAAGTCTTGGAATATGAGTTTCCAAGTCAAAGGCTATTGTATTCGAATCATTAGGGTCAAATCCACCTATAGCTGAAAATAGTGCTTTCCATTGTGCATGACAACTTTGAAGAACTTCGAGAGCTGACATCCCAAAGGGTGCTTGAGATGAATATTCCACAATATTTTAGTTTTGAGTAGCTCATGCATGTGTATTGAAAGATAAATTTTGAATAACACCTTTGGGAGGTGGTCGAATTCCTGTGTCAGTTCAGGGTTTATCAATTTACAAAGGACCAAAAGGAGGTGGAACAAATGAGGAAGGTTGATCATTAACCTTCTCGGTTGTAGGAGAATATTCTTTGGTTCAAGTAGTAAATGCAACTTATTTATCTTTATATGTAGTACACATAAGCACATAAGAGTTATTTGGCGCAGAGGGTTGATCTTGAGTGACCATTTGTGTTTGTTGAGAGGGAAAATGATTAGTTAATACTGTAGGTGCAGTAGAAGTTCCTCTAAGAAAATGTTTAACATTCTCTCGACATGGGCAATCCTTGTTATAATGGTCCTCATCATAAATTAAGCAAGGATACTTAGGTTTTTGTTTTTGTGCCTCATTAGCAGGTGTTTTTTTCATTTTCTCCTTATGTTGAGAATTTTGTTTAGGTTTACCTTTTCCCTTCTTCTTACTTCTGGTTGATTGATCTTTACCAGATGTCATGGTTTGAACTGCGTTAATCTCATAAGTTTTTGCTGGAGAAATATGAGAAGTAGTAATAGTAGTAACTTGAGTGTTACTGGGGTAACTTTAGATTGATTTGAAGGTTTACCCTTAATTTATTGAGTGAGAGAACCAACGACACCATTAGCAATGTGTGATGCGGTAGTAGAGACAGAATTTGGGTTCATTGACCGTCTAGGAGTGTTGGGAATTAAATCATACAAAGTGTTGGATTGTGAATAAATGAGATATAAATACTAAACATGAGAAATAACATGTTCTTTGGTTACATCGCCCCCCATCGCAACATCACTAGTGATAGGAGGTAGAAAATATTTGGTAAATCAATCAACTAATAGTTGATCCGAGATTCCAACTTTAATCAAACGACATCAACATAGCCATTCATGTATGTGATCTTAAATGTAGGTAGATGTTGATTTTCGTAAATATGTTAAAAGTTCAGTGCCAGTTTCGTAACAAATTGCCAATTGGAAATGGGTTAAAAAATCCATAGCCAAAGAGTGAAAAGCATAGAAATTTCCTTGTTTTAATTCTATGTACCATTTAGTGGCACTACCAATGAGCATGTGATGAAAAAGACGTAAACACATAGAATAATAATTTAAAGAGTTGGAAGAACACAAAAAATGATAATTCATGATGTGATTTGATGGGTCTTCTCTAGGTTTTCCATCGAACTTAGGGATATCACTGGGTAACTTAGTAGGTATATGAGGCCAAGTAGGAAAATGGTATATTGGATCATTGGTAAGATGAGATTGGTTAGATAAGTCCAAATTTTCCAAAAATGGTAACTAGAAATTAAGGGAAGTTTGTTGGTAAGAAGGGTTCTGATAAGAAGCATAAGGATCGACCCCTTGATATGGTTTATACCCCTATGGAGGATTCATGGATGTTGTTCATATTTGAGCATAATAAGGTTGAAAATATGGATGTCCCATAGGAACTTGAGTACCAACAACATAAGGATTATATCCTTGGAAAGGTTGGCCAATAGGTACCTGAGTACCTCTAGTTCCACTAGTTTGAGGAATGTTCTGTTGACTTTCCATTCCAAGGAAAGGAATTCCCCCAGACATTTGACCACCTGAGAGTGGAATGAATCTGATTGGAGATAATCCGCTAGGAGAACATTGCTAATCAATAGTAGGTATAAATTGTCCAGTAAAAGAAGCTTTGAATGGAGGTTGTTGACCAGATCTAGGAACAATTTGTTGGCCAAATCCAAAGAGAGAAGGTTGTTGGCCAAATCCGGGAGGATATTGTTGACCAAAACCAAGAGGCGATTGGGAAAATCTAGGGAGAGAAGGTTGTTTACCAAAACCAGAAGACTATTGGCTAGTTCCATGAGCTAACGATGAACCTGGGAAAGATTTCCCCCAAGTAGGAGAAAATGACTTGGGAAAAGGTTCCCCCACAAGAAGCGATGACAATCCTGGAAGAGGTTCCCCCCCAAGAGATGATGACGATCCTGGAAGAGGTTCCCCCCTAGTAGATGATGATGATCCTGGAAGAGGTTATCCCCTAGTAGATGATGATTATCCTGGAAGAGGTTTCCCCTAGATACCATGGACCCTACAGACATTTCATGCATAATTGTAGGTATGGATTGAACTAGAGAAGAATCAACAGTAGTACCACTACTTAAGGGAAGTTGTTGACTAGAAAATGGTTGAGTGGGAGATATTGGAGCAATAGTAGTTTGTGGAATTTGTCCTATGTACGAAAGAGTTGTATTGGACATATCATGCATACCAGGAATACTATTAGTACAAGGAGGATAATGAAACATTGAAGAACTTGTCAAAGAATAAAAAAAAACACGATTGAGAGATTGATACCCAACGAGAATTGATGGTCCACCAAAGTCATATGATATACTAGGTCCACTAGAAATAAAATATATAGTTGGGATGCTAGTACCTTTAGAAAAAGGATATGTAGAAGTGGATTTATCCATTGATGAACCGATGAAGAAATATGATGGTGTGTGTTGGGCTCCAAAAATATCATACAAATATCACTCATTACCATACATTTTTCACCTATGCTTCCATTACATCACTCATTATTCACTACCATGTCACTTCATTTTCCCTATTATTCACCATTAATGGGTCTCATTTATATTTTCCAAACATTATTTATTTTCAAGCATTTTTAAGAGAAATTCTTGATTAAAAATTAGAAAATAATATATTTTACTTCATATATGGAAAGTGGATTGTTTTTGTGACATGTGTAGGTTCCAAGGAAGCTTCCAAGACACCTTTGTGTGGCCTTGAATGATCAAATTCGAATTTGATAAGATAAGAGATCATGATCTCATGGAGAAGATCAAGGACAAAAGAGGGTTATGTGTCTAGATGGTTGAGATATGTATGGAACTAAAGAGAGATTAGTGGATGATCATTACGAGTTTGTTACTCATCCCATTGTATAAATAGGAGTAAAATCTCCTCCATTTAAAATCCTGAAGTTTTGTAATCTTAGAATCTTGAAGCTTGTAATCTTAGAATTAGAGAGAGTTGTAATCTTAGAGTTGGTTTTTGGAGATTTTGAAATAAAGAATCATACTTCGATTTTGCTTCTACATCTGAGTCTCCTTTAAAGTGGTGTGCTTGTGGAGTTATGGAGGGCCCCCATGGCCTCACTTGCATGCTGATTTGCTTATTTTAGGTATAACTTAATTTATGTTTTTGTTTGATTTCAACTTTTAAAGTTTTGTTAAATGTTCTAATACTGGAAGGATCTTATTTGAAAGTGTTTTTGTAAGAGAACCATAATATCTTAGACACTTATTAGATTTAGGTTTGTTTCATTTCAGCTTTTAAGTTTTGTTAAATGTTCTAATATTGGAGGAGATCCTATAATTCAGGTGTTCTTGTAAGAGAACCTTAGGGTCTTGACAATTGTTAGATCTAGGTTTGATTAGTTGTTGAAAGAGATTTTGATGAATATGTTCTTGTAAGGGAACTTTAAGATCTCAGACATATTAGGAATCTTTCTAGATCTATATATTTTAGGTAGCACTTCTAAGTTTAGCTTCCCGGGTTGACATTAAATAAACTCTAATTGACATCATCAATTAGAACTAAACAGTGTGTGTAACAATGTGGTTTCATTATCTATGATTAAAGAACGATACCAAGCATTATCTCTCTATGGAGATATAAGTGGTGTGGGTAGTTGAACAACAATTGAATCATCACCATAGGATAAAGGTGGGTTGAAATGAAAATGAAAATCGTCGGGAGTATATTCTTCAACTACGACACCGTCTGGTAATTCAGAATGTTAAGGACTAGTCTATAATGGTTCAAATACTGGAATGGGTGAAGGAACATAAGGTTGAGGACTAGAATGTAAGGGTGTTGAGTATGAACTTGGTGAATGAAGTATTTCTACTTCGTAATCTTGGGTGACTTCGGGTTCAACAAGTTCAGTTTCAGTATTTTCAAAATTGGGTTCCTCAATCCTAGTAGTTTTAGGTTGATTAACCTCTCATCCTTCTACAGTTTCAATAACAATTCTTGGTTGTGTAATCTCAATGTTGGTATCTTCAGATGTTATGTTTCCTGGTTCTTCAAGGCGTAAACCTTTCATTCTACGAGAATGACAAGGAGTTTCCTCCATGTTTTAAATTTTCAACAATTATCGATTATTTCCTTGGTCATATAATGCAAACAAAAAAACATTATCTAAGAAAAGTAGAAACCAAACACACCAACAAACAAGATCTTCTCACACCGTAAAAACTAGTTGGTGATGAAATCCAACATCGTAAGAAAAATATGAGGAGTGGGGATGGAGTGGGTGGATCAGTTACATTGGCGACCTTCTTAATGGACTTGCGCCTTGGTGAAATTCCCCTTATGGCATGAGTCGTGGGTGACTCTCCAAGGAGGCCGAGTGAGTTTGACTAATGTATGACCCAGATACAATGAAGACTCCCCTTCACCGTCACCTCATGTAAATACCCTAAATATTATGGCAACTAAGGTCACCAACTCGTAATCATCCTTTGAGCGGGTATAGTCGACAGTCGGGTCCAAAAGTATGGGCTGGATATCAAGTCTGAAATTCCTCAAGAGGACTGAGAGCAAGAGGGCTGAATAAGCTCCATAGGATCCTAAATAGATTATGGATTCATGAAGTACCGAGACCAAATGAAAACAACCAAATCTCAAGAAGAACCCCCAATATACTATCGTTCCACTATGTTTGGTCAAGCCTCAGAGGGGTAATCTTCACTGCTCTCCTACACACGATCTTGTGTGTAACCCCTGTTTAAGAGGGGGATCCTAGGTATGCTTATACGAAATTGGATTTTTGCTCCTTCCCACAAGATTCTATGTTGGTTTTGGAAGATTTGGAAATTTTACCTCACAACATATTCCAAATCGCTAGCCTAAACTTGTGTTGGTTTGCTATCATGAAATAAAAATTGTCTGATATATTTTATTAAACACTTTTTTTTAGATGTTGTTGTTTACACAAGGTTATGTAAATGAAACTCATGATGTGAAACCTTGACTCAAAAATGTTCAAAAGGATATGAGATGAAAATTTAAATTTGATGAATCCTCTGTACATGAGAGAGAGAGGTTTCTTCTTTGAAGATTACAAGTTATATTTCCAAGATGCCTGTAAATAGAGATATTTTCAAAAACACAAATTCCAATTTAAATGATTCAATTCCAATTTTCTGCAAATGATCCAGAATGCAATAAGATTCTCCTTTATGAAAAATAAATATGCTTCTCTTTTAAACTTTTTCTTTCAAACAAATATATGAAGTTGAAAAAGAAAGAAAATAGATATACTAAAGCAAACGAATCACATCGAGAACTTAAACAAAGAGAAAAATTCATAACAAAGTTCCAAAGACTTAAAGCCAAACCTAATTCAAAAGTCTTGAAAAAAATATTCAACAAGAGAGTTCAAAGATAAATAATTCAGTGAAGAAAACACTCAATCACTATCTAAAAAATCTCCAAGAAAACAATAACAACAATGATTGAAAAGCACTCAAAGACTTGGCTAAGAGATTATATCCTTTTCAATACAAGAAAACTGAAGAAAACAAGTTAAAAAATATCAATGGTGAAAAGAAGTTCCATATTACAAAGAAGTCTTGTAAATCAATAAATGAATTAGCCCAAATACTTCTATAACATCAGATCTCAGACTTGGGAAAGAAAGAACTTTTAAAAATAATTTTTCAAAAGGTTGTCGTAGGTGGCTGTGACAGATATTGTGACAAGTTAAGTTGTCGTGGATAGAGAAGTACACACAGTGCGACAATGTCACTCTGTGACTCAAAGAAACGTGCAACAAGGTACTAAAGTTCATAAAAAACAAAAATATGCTCAATCTTTCTAGAAGAATTTGGGATTGTCTGATAAAACAAAGTGAAATGATGACTCAGGAAGACTCAATCAGGATACATGAAGCTAACTAGGAAAACAAATCTAGAAGATCGATCCCCAGTATGGTCGCCATTTTTGTTGTGGATAAATTAGTGAATGCAGACATAAACCAATCTCCCTAGTTCAGGCACCCGAAACTAGAACAAAATGAAACAAAATACACTATTTTCCTTAAGTTCAAAAGAAACATAAAATATAGAAGTTCATACCTTTTTAAATTATCGTTTGTCCTCACAATTTGTAACTCCAAATTCTTGATTAAATGTTTCATAAAAGTAGATATCTGCAAGAGGAACAAACAAAACAGTGAAAGAAACAAATATCCATATATCTCCATGAGCCTATGTAAATAGCCAAGGAAAAATACACAGAAATATCATTTACAATCTTAGTTAAGAATATAAAATGTATCACTGTATTAAATAATTAGGAAACAACTTACAATCTGTGCCTTGGCATTGACAAGTTCCTTCCAGTAGTTCAATTCTTCAATACCCTCATAGCCTCCATAGAGGTCATCATCATCACTAGAACACTTTAACACAACTAAATCTCTTAGGGCCAAAGATATTCACAAACTCTCAATTACAAATCTGGATCTCTTCTCAATTCACCATAATTTCATTATTTATCTATTTCCCCCCCTTCTCCTTTGGAAGTTTCCTCTTTTATAGAGTAGAGAGGAAAACATGAAGAGGTTAGGATCTCACCAAATTAGGAGAGGCAGGTGAGATCCACACCGATTGGTAAACAACTCATCATCAAAATTTCTCTTCTAGAAGATTCATGAATATCTTCTTTTTCCCACGTACGAAAGGTTGTCACACCCTTATATATAAGAAAAAGGAAACATTGTCGCACTTGGTAATGATGTAGACTAGGAGCAATAGAGTTGTCACTCCCTGCTAGAGTGCAACCAGTGACAATTCTTTAATTTAAGGAATTATTAGAGTTTCTTTTTTCCAAAAGTCTTATTCCCAAATATCCTTCCAAATTATTACACTTTTAAGGTGTCAGAGAATAGACAGTATAAGAAGATGCGACAAAATGTTGTGTAACACTCCCTCTTCCACTCTTCCCCCCTCTCTCCCTCCATATACTTCTCTCTCTCCCTCGCTCCCATTATATCTCTTCCTCTCTCTTCCCCCCATCTCCCTCTGCCCCTCTCTCCATTCCTCCTTCTATACCCCCCTTTCTCTCTCCCACCTCTTACTATCTATGACTTTGACCCTGAATCTCTCCCTCTTTTTCATTCCTCTCTATCCCCCTTTGTCCCTTCCTCCTCTTATACACTCATTTCACTCTCCCCCTCTCTCTCCCACCTCTCTCTCTCTCTGAATATGACTATGAATCTCTCTCTATCTCTTTGCCTCTTTCTCTCTCTCTCTCTCCCCCCTCCAACAATATCTCCCTCTCTCCCTCTTTCCCTCTCCCTCTCTACCCCACTATTACTACCCTCTCTATCTCTCTCCATCTCTCTCTTCCTCTCTCACCCGTCTCCCTATATTTTCCCTCTCACTCTCTCCCTCCTTTATTCCCACACCATCTCTCTCTCTCTCTCTCATGCACACACACACACACACATTTCCTCTCTCCCTCTCTCTCCCCCAATATCCCCCCTCTCCCTCTATTTTTTTTCTCTACTTCCCTCCATCCCTCCCTCTCTCTCTCACTCTCTCTCATCTACCCCTCTCTCCTGCACTCCTTAGCACCCTATCTCACTCTCTTCCCCCCTATGTAAATCTCTCTATCTTAAGAGAGGTGGATATAGAGCACAAGAGAGAGAGGGGGGGAGAGAGAGGGAGGAAGGGACAAAGAGAAAGAGTGATATGGATAGAGAGAGGGGTGGGGAGTGGAGGAGAGAGGAATAAAGAGGTAAACAGGGAGAGTGTGAGAGAGGGACAAAGGGTGGAGAGAGAGAGAGAGAGAGAGATGGGGGGGAGAGGGAGGAAGGTGGAGAGATAGGGCTAGAGAGGGATATTGGGAGAGAGAGAGAGGGATGGATGGATATAGAGAGGGATAGAATGGGGGGGGAGAGAGAAAGAGAGATAGGTACATAGAGATAAGGGAGGTAGAGAGAGAAGGATAGAGGTAGAGAGTGAGAGGGATATAGAGAGCAAGGGGACTAGAGAGAGAGAGAGAGAGAGAGAGAGGTATATAAGGATGAAGGGAGAGAGCGGGGAGAGAGAGATATCGTGAGAGATAGTTGGAGGGGAGAAGGTAGAGAAATAGATGGAGGGGGATAGAAGGAGAGAGAGTGGCAGAGGTTGGAGAGAAAGGTAGAGGGAGAGAAGGGGAGAGAGTGAGTGAGAGTTAATGAAAGAGATAGAGAGTGGTTGGAGAGAGAGAAGGGTAGATATATAGGGAGAAATATATAGAAAGAGTGAGAGTGGTAGAGAAGTATAGATAGAAGGAAAGAGATAGTGAGAAAAAGGGAGAGGATAGAGAGAGAGAGTGATAGAGAGAGAGAGGCATAGAATGAGAGAAAGGGAGGGGGGAGAGAGATATGCGTAGTGAGAGAGAGAGAGATGTAGATAAAGAGAGAGAGAGAGTAAGTTAGAGAGAGAGGGGTCAAGGGAAGAGATAAGGGGGGAAGGAAAGGAAAAAGGAGGTAGAGAGATTTTGGAAATAGGGGTGAGGGAGAGAGGGATAGAGAGAGAAATAGAGGGAGGGTGAGAGGGGGGAGTTGGGGAGAGACAGAGGGAAAGGGGGAGAGAGGTAGAGAGGGGAAGAGGTGGGACATAAATATGGATGGGGAGACATAAAGTGAGTGAGATAGTGTGTGTGAGAGAGAGAGGTTGAAGAGATAGGGAAAGATAAAGGGAGGGATGTATAAAAGGGTAGATTGAGAGAGGGGGAGAGAGAGAATGTGTGAGAGTGTGAAAGAGAGATAAAGGTTTGGAGGGACTGAAATATAGAGTGAGGGGGAGAGAAGGTTAA
>ML778519.1:1557659-1592438 GCA_009831015.1 Picea engelmannii
AGGGAGAGATAGAGGGAAGGCAAGAGAAAGTAGGAGATAAAGAGAGAGAGAGAGAGTGGACGAGAGAGGGGAATAGAAGGAGAGAGGGAAGGAGGGGGAGAGAGAGAGAGGGAGGGAAAAGGGGGGAGAGAGAGGGAAGGTAAGGAGAGAGAGAGAGAGAGAGAGAGAGAGAGAGAGAGAGAGAGAGAGAGAGAGAATTGCTTTGTGTTAACAATAATGTGTGCACATTCATGTTCCTAATAATAAGAGAGTTTTAAGAATGTGCACATGCTTTAGGAATGCATGCACATTAGTAAAGCATGCACACATGATTTAAATTTCAATTTTTTTCGGGCGAGATTGACAACTCTAGCATACGTGTTTTCTAGGTTGGCTTCCTTGGATTTAGGTACGAGATGGCAAACCTAGTGGTTTGGTTTGCAAATACATAAAAAACTCCATTTTTTATGAATAGCTCTCCATATCTCTATTTTT
This sequence comes from Picea engelmannii, assembly GCA_009831015.1. Lineage (NCBI taxonomy): Eukaryota > Viridiplantae > Streptophyta > Pinopsida > Pinales > Pinaceae > Picea > Picea engelmannii. The sequence continues at coordinate 1,558,134 of ML778519.1, forward strand.
TTTTGTTATTTTTGATGAATAGCTACAAAAATCTATTGTTGATGAAACTACATACACAGATAGAGTCATCTATGCAGATTCCAAATATATAGTTTTTAAATAAAATTGATATTGTTTACCATTTTTAATCTATTTTTTTCTTCTCATATATCAAAATCCTATAATACATACCTCTTTTATTTATGCTATAAGTTTTTGTCGACTTAACCATTTCTAAAATTATTTATATTCCACACTGTAGGAGACCGATATCTATGATCTAAAAATAAATAAATTATTTTGATCATGTTAAGACCCTCTTAGCCTGCATTAACAAAAGGCATTGTAATTTCAAGGATACATTAACTTCAATAATTTAAAAAATATATAAAATTAACATTATAAATTTCCAAAAAATACAAAGGACTAGAAAAATGGGTTCTCTACAATTATACAAGTTTTTGGGATGAAATTCCATCATTAAGGTACTCAACACCCGCACTAACAAAAACATATACCTTATGTTTTGCTGGAAAAATAACATACAACTTTTAGAAAAAAATCAAATTTCACATAGTTATTCACCATTTATATGAATAGAAGTTGCATATTCGAAAATCTAATTAAATTTCATACGTTTCATATTCTTACACCATATTCAAATTCATTGTAAAAGTACCTTGGAAATCCCTCCAAGTTAACATATCATTGTTTTTTCATGTTTGCATTGGAACTAATGCATCATAAGAGACCATCATTAGTTTGCACATACCCATAAGTCAATTATTGCAATAGAATATGTGTCAAGATAAGGGTTCCTATGGTCATGGGTCAGTTCCCATCCTTTGGTTATGATAGAATTTCCTTGGATGGACTCCCAGATGTCCTTGGCTTGCTTGGGCTTCATGTGGAATTTTGATTTAGTTATAACCAGAGAAATGATAGGAAACTTGTAAAATGAAGGAACTTTTGGAACATTGGGAAACTATTAGATTTCATGCCACTCCAAAAATTCTTAAATAATAGAACCAACTTTGTGCCAAGGGTTATTTTGACAAATTCTTTCTTTCAACATAGGGGGAATCTGGGTTAAGGCACACCCAAGTATTTTAATTATTGTCCAAGGAACATGTTTCTAAGCACCCAAGGTCATGCAATGGATTCCCTTTTAGGTTCAAATGTAGATTCCCACATTTCCTTGACCTTGTACAACTAAATATTTTCTTGTGACTTTAGTCTCCATATCCTCTTTAGCCTCTTACATCAATTACTAGCTTAGTGACAATCCAATCATAGCCACTAGCTATTAGTGTACTTCTTGAAGTTATTGGGTTGTATCTATATCCATCTAAAAACTAGGTATGTGACCTTGTAGGCTAAGTTCAAGGAAGACATTGTCTAGAATGAGGATTTAAATTATGTCCATGATTGGTCTCACTGAATTGGTTTAGAACTCGTTCCTTATGATTGGTTGATGCTTCTCTTCACTTTGTTTAAATTCATTCAAATGACAAAAAAAAATGATTGTTTCTTGAAGGTTGGTTCATTGAAGGGTCTCCCATTAAAAATGACAACCAACGACCACAAAAATAGTGGAATACTAGAGTACCTACACAAGAACAAGATTGTTGGGATGAATAAGAGACTATAAGGTGGAAAACAAAGCTCTGTCAATGTGGGATTATGTTGAGTTAACCATAGGCACATCAATGCATTAAACATGATACAATCAACGAATCATAAAACAAATGGAGAAACTAATATAAATTGGATGGAACAATAACGTTGCTACATGCTTGTTGGAAAAGTTAATGGGAGCATTGAAAACTAGAGAATAACAATGTTGAGTGATTTCCAAGCATCATATATAATATGGGTGATTTTCCAAGTGTCATCACTAATGTGCATGACTTCCAAGTGTCATAGATAATATTCATTCTTTTCAAGTGTCATCACTAATGTGTATGATTTCCAATTTGCCTAGTTAACTTGCACATTTTTTAAGTGTGATATCACAATTTACAAGTGTCCTTTCAATTTCCACACCAATATAATTTTTTTCACAATGTGAATTTAACAAGTATCGAGTGCCATACATTGAAAAGTGTCACAATGTTGTCACATCAATTATAACACGTGCCATATAAGGATTTAAACACAAGTCTTAACAATGTTTAAGGATCAAAAGGTGACGCAACATGGATTTAGGGTTAGCTTCATCCTTGTTAAGTCCTAACTTGTGTTTTTTTAGTTAAATTCAATTCATACTTAGCATTATTATACATATTACTTTTTGGTCATTTTTGGGTTACACACACCCTCATAGGATCATTTTAAATTCAAAACCCCTTCATGTTTTCATGCATTTTTCCACACTATTATTTGTATAGTCTAGTGCCTCCTATCATGTGACAATATATGCATGAGAGCTGATGGTACTGCATGAAACTCACATACATTAGTGTTATAAATATCAATATAGAATTATATGATATTACTAGCACCATAACATACACAACACATAACACATACTTGTGGAATAACCATCCCATGGACACACTTTGTGACACTTGCACCACCTTTATGTCACACTCTTTAACTGCACCATAAGCACCATATATTCCACATTGTGCTTCATCCACCACAAGACTATACATGCACCTTATTGTCAAAAAATACTTGTGCAATAACTACCACATGCACACACTTTGTGTGAATTGCACCACCTAGATATCATAGTCATTAGTTGCTTATACACACCATAGATTCCACATTGCACTTCGTCAACTACAAGATTATACATACTTGTGCAATAACCAACACATGCACACACTTCGTGCCACTTTCACCACTAAGATGCCATGCTCAATACCTACACCATAAACACCACAGATGCCACATTACACTTTGTCCACCACAAGACTATGCATGCACCTTATTGTCAACACATACTTGTGTAACAACCACCACATGCAGACACTTTGTGTCAGTTTCACCACCAAGATGTCACACTCATTAACTGCACCATAAGAACCACATATGCCACATTGTGCTTCGTCAACCACAAGACTATGCATGCATGCTATTGTTAACACATACTTGTGAAAACCACCACATGCACACACTTTGTGCCACTTGCACCACCCATATGTCACAATCAATATATACACCATAAAAACCACAGATGCAACATTGCACATCATCCACATAACTATACATGCACCCTATGTTAAAATATACTATCAACTACCCATTTTTCACTACACAACATGTTATGCATACTTGAAGAGTGGTTATCTCCTATTGTGTAATATCCAATTTACATGTATACGAAGGTGATGAGTTCTCACAATTTGTTTTGACCCATATGATTTATGATCTCCATATATAATGATGTTGTCCATGATGACAATACTATGAAATTGACAAGAAAGTAAATAACTATATGAACTAGTGTTGATACCATATGATGTAGTTGTAAGATACCTCTCAAAGTGAAAAAAAAATAGAATGGAAGAAAAAAAAAATGAAATCCACTTAAACATTCAAAATTTAATTTATTTTTTATGAAACTAGAAACAACAACACAAATACATATTTCATGAAAATAAAGTCCTGATCTTAGAAAGAGGAAAATAGTGCAACAACAAAAATATAATTCAATTAATATAATCTATAACTAATATCATTACCATTATATGTTTGAATATTTTGTATCCAATTACAATTCATATAGGAAAATAACCCAAGAAAATTCCCAATGTTAACAACAACACATAGCCACACTCAATTGTAGGCATTCAACTTTTCTCTCAGCTTGTTCCTAGACCCATTATCACATATATCTTACATATTACTTTTTACATAAACATGGGTTATACTATATAACCCCCACTATGAAACACAACAATTGTTTTGATACCCATTAACTAAATTGCATGCATCATGCTAAAAGCATAAGCAACTATCATAAATATTTTAAAATATGCATGCAGTTCCATTTATACACACACGACATATTATAACTGCTCAAAACTTAGAGTGAACATGTAACCCCTAGGCTGAACTCCAATTGTAATGTAAATGTAATTATTCATATAGGCTCGTGAGATGGGACATTTTGGGCCAAAGTGACTTTGTATATATTTATTTTGAGTCTAGAGTGTCTGTGTGGTTATTAGGATGGAATGGAAAAAGCTAAAAGGGCCAATGAACCTATCTTGTATTATGTAATCGCACACAGATATTAATGAAAACACATCATTGTTGCAAACCAACTAGACATAAAGTGTATGGGAGGCTAAACTCCATTGGAAAGAGAAAGGCGAGCTAAAATTCTAGGAAAGGGGCTAAGATAAGGGGGCTTTAGCCCAAAAGAAAATTTTATTAATATTCTTAAAGGATAAATTCTAAAGTGAGGGATATAAATATATACTAAGTCCTTAATTATGGGAAACATATCACCCAAGTGGGGGGGAAGTGGGCCCATGTAGTTACTTGTATATGTTGCATATGTGTGTGTGTGTGTGTTTTGTTATTATGCATAATTGTGTTCATATGCAGAATATTTAAGAAATTTAATGCTGTCATACTTTGGAGTTTTCATGTGGCATTAGCCAGCTTGAGACTAGGGATGCTACAAAACATAGAACAAATAAATCCCATAAATAAGAACAAAGAAATAGTGATAAAAAAAATTATATTTATCGCAAATGTGAAATCATTTGTATAGGATATATGTTCCACCCAACCGTAGACTTGCTTCCCAGAATCTCAACATCAAGTCATCCCTAAGATAGGGATAGGAATCCATGAGAAACGATGCCTCTATTGTCCACTCACAACCCAATATAACCCACATCAAAATAATTTTCCTACAACTATCCCAATCCACCATATCTCTTTCCCTTACCCTGCACAACCAAAGAAATGGTATCTCCCTTCTCTTCACACAATCCATCATTCCTTACCACTTCCCTCCAGGGGTCCATCATAGGTTGGTTAGGAATCTCTCTTGCTGAGGAATCCAAGGACTTATAGCTACAACAGAAAACTCTCAGCAACAAACTGATCCAGGTGGATATCGGTGGCCACCCACCTATTCCACGGGCTTGAAAAATAATTTTCCACCTTGGCAGTGTTTTGACAGTTTTTCGGGTTCCAAACTTCCGAGGTAGTTTCGAGGCCCTAAACAGATTTTTTTTGGGGATTTGGGGCCCAAGTTATTGCTGAAAGAAGCTACCTAGGATAGTCAAAAGTCGTTCTTCTTGGTTATACCTTTCCAACGGTGTATCGAGTGCCCCAAATAGAGATCATATGAAAAGTTATGCCCCCGGGAAGTTGACGTATCAACTACCCCCATCGGGGCCTGCAAACCTTTTGGATTTTCATCTTCTAGGGTTAGGGTTTTGGATTTTAATTATGTTAAAAAGGCCTTTGGAGTGTCATTTTAAGTATCAACTTCTCATAGATGTGAGTATCTATCACATCTCTTCTCAGAGATAAGATGCCACCATTCTAGCAACTCTTTCACTCTGTATTTTACAGTCTTTGTACATTTTCACTCATTAATAGAATTTGTATTACTGTATATATGTTTTTATGGTTGCATCTATGATACATTTATGTTATATTGTTGGATATATGATATATCTCTGTATATTTCTTTATTATATCTCCGCTCTCATTTTGTGCCAAAAATAATCTGGATCAGTGGTATTGGAGTAGGCTGCTCTTGATCATTGTTTTTCAGCGTATGTCCCCGATGAGTTCTGAGTGTAAAAAGTTGGGATTTTATATTGTCTCTATTGAATAAAATCACTCTCACACACCAAAGAAACCCTCCATGGTAGAAGAAAATAAAAATGACGGAGCAGACGATTCTATCAATCTGTTGCTTGAGCAAGCTCTGACACGACATAGGGACAAAATGATGGAGAATTTTTCCCACATCCTTCAACAATTGTCAATAGCATCAGGCGCATATTCATCAAGAGGAAACTTTGGAGGAACCTCTCCTTTTAAGGTACAGGTCAATTTTGATATTCCTATATTTGAAGGTCAAATAGATGCAGATGCCCTAGAAAAATGGTTAAATCTGTTAGAGGGTTATTTCTCTGTTCGCAATTTTTTCCACAGATAAAATATCATCTTTGCACTCCTTAAGGCTCTCCCCCATGTCAAACATTGGTGGGAAACTTATTGGGAGAAAAGTTCCATAGAGGAGTCTGGAATATATGGGACCGAGCCCACTTGGGATATTTTTGTGGATGCGGTAAAGGAACAGTATTACCTTGTTGGCAACTATGAGGACCAATACATGGAATGGACCACACTGTGGAAAGAGAGGGACCAAGAAGTTACAGATTTCACCAATACCTTCCATACCTTGCACACCAAGCTGGGTATAAAAGACTCTTAGCGACATCTGGTTCTAAAATACCGCGGGGCTCTACAAAGATACATCCAAACTGAAATGGATTTTTTGGATATCTCATCGCTTGGTTTTGCTTATTGATATGCTATTAAAATAGAGTAGAAATTTAAGCACCAGAACAAATGAGAGTTTGGGTCTACAAATCTACAACAACCAAAGTATGATAAAGACGACCCTAAAAAACAACTTCCTGAAAACCAGTCTAATCCATAGGAAAATAAGGGTCACTGGAAAATGGTGTGATTTCGACAAAATCCCTTGGCACAACACTGATGAATGTTGCTCAAAATAGTCGTTGGTGGCCAAGATCAAAGACAAGGATTCGAACCCTGATTCTGAAAATACTGGTAAAATACAGATCATCGATGCAAACCCCACTGCTATTGTCATGACCATAACAATTCAACCAGAAGAACCAACAGATCCTGAAGAGGGAGAGCACCTTTTTCATTCACAGATGTGGCTAAAGGGGACCCTGCTGCATTTTATTGTTGATAACATAATCCAGAAGAACCTCATCTTAGTAGAGGTCATCAAACATTTGGGATTGTCGACAACACCACACCCGCATCCATACAACATCGAGTGGCTTCACTAGGGATAAGATCTTCGTGTCAGCAAACAATGTCGATTGTCACATGACATCCAACCTTCAAGGATAAGGTATTATGTGATGTTTCCCCACTGGATGTATGTGATTTTCTCTTGGGCCAACCATATATGTGGAAATGCCATGATATTTATGAGTATCGACCTCACAGTGTCATTGTTTCTCTGGGGGTCATCTCTATAGGATACCAGAGGTAATTCCAACTACTGTACCACCTAAACAATTCTGCAAGGTAGTATCTCATATTACAAAATTCAGCTTCTTCACAATTTGTTCAAAATGTGAATAGAAGGATAATGCAACCACTACAACCTCAACCCAAGCACCTTCTATCCAACAAAAGCAGGTCGACAAGGTTGCAGAAAAGCGCAAAGATTCCTTCCACACACAGTCATATCATGTAGCTAGAATGATTAAAAAGATCGAACCCTTCAAGCCACAAGTTTGTGACAACCTTCAACAAGATAAGCATCACAACTTCTCTAGCAAGGCAAGCAACTCACCAAGATTCAGATTCAACAAACGCTTCCCCCTCTCCCCCGAGAACTCAACTCAATGGATACCATTTCTTCCTAAGGAGGGAGGATTTATCTAGGTGGATCTGAATGGCCACCCACCTATTTCATGGGATCGAAAAACAATTTTCCATCTTGGTAGTTTTTTGACAGTTTTTTGGGTTCCAAACTTTTGGGGTCGTTTTGAGGCCCTAAACGATGTTTTTTGGGGATTTGGGGCCCAAGTGACTACTTAAGGAATTGACCTACTCTAGTCAAAATTCGTTCTTCTCAATTATACCTTTCCAATGGTGTGTCGAGCACCCCAAACATAGATCGTATGTAAAAGTTACACCCCCAGGAAGTTTACGTATCAACTACCCCCATCGGGGCCCGCAAACCTTTTGGATTTTCATCTTCTAGGGTTAGGGTTTTGGATTTTACTTATGTTAAAAATTCCTTTGGAGCCTCATTGTAAGGATAATATTCTCACATATGTGAGTATCAGTCACATCTCTTCTTAGAGATAAGCTGCCACCATTCTAGCGAGTCTTTCACTCTGTATTTTACAGTCTTTGTACATTTTCGCTCATTAATAGAATTTGTATTACTGTATCTCTGTGTTTATGGTTGCATCTCTGATACATTTATGTTATATTTTTGGATATCCGAGATATCTCTGTATATTTCTTTATTATATCTCTGCTCTCATTTCATGTCAAAAATAATCCGGATCACAATCTCACTTGCTCTATCATAATTTCCTTACATAAAAATCTCTGCTATGGGCTTAAAAACTTACTTCTTCATGCATTTACAACTCCAAAAAGTTTCTCACAACACGGATTATGGTTTTCTTCAAGCTTCAATACTCCACACTCTCTTGCTATACCAAAAATTGCATGTAAAAACTTCCTACAATACCCATTTGAATTTCCCTTTTATCCATGTATGTTGATTCTCACATTCCCCACTATTGATTTTACTCAACCCCATGCCCTCAATAACTATGTGAAGTGAATTTTCATACCAACCCTCTTACATGTATTCAATTATTGGTGTTATGTTACACTCAAAGTGAAATTATAAAGTTCATACATAATAATAATTTTAGAAAGTGGGTTGGGATTAATACACATGAATAACTCCCCCTTTTACCCCTTGAATCCCTCCTCTCTTGTGAAAACTTATAATCCATGAATCCATGAATCCATCAATTTCCATCTGCACCTAATGTTACATTTATTATTATTATTTTTGATATACAATGTTTACATATTACATCGCTTGGCCTGCAACCATATAATGCATTTACAATATACATCAATAAATCGAAGATTAAAAAAGAAGATGTTACATATAATTTCATTTTCATAATTAACCTTCAAAATGATACAATAGAAACCCATGATCAATCATATCTAAATTTACTTATTACTTTATATAAATCCATTGTTGAATCATGGATTGTACTAACCGATTAATTTTAGTAATATCTAGATATGCATTATGAACATGTAGAGTACATGAATATCTGTTTTACAATAATGTAATATAAAATTGGAAAGTGTTATGACATAATTGAAGTGAGAAAGATATATTTTGGTCTCATGGCTTACTTGGGAGAGGGTATCCATTGCCCAAGTGAGAAATGTAAACCTTTGGGATATCTCGTGACTTCCTTTTATAAATTAATTAATTTAAAATAAAAATTTTAAACCTTGTCTATCTCATATTTTCCCCTCATGATTATCTTATTTAAATTTGAAGCGGGTTTTGGGATTGGAATGAGCTAAGTAATATTAGAGGGGGAGAGAAGGATGTTGGGAATGACAAAACTAAACATAGAATTCCATGATCAAATATAAAATTAGGGCTAGTTGAGGCCACAATAGGTTCCTAGGGAGGAAATTATTGTACTTGTCATGCACCTCCTATTCTAAACTTACAATATTTCTTGATTATTGGTTCCTTATTTGAGAAAAATTGGACTAATAAACCTTTTGATCATACTAAAGGATTATGATTAAAAAAAACCATACTAAGAAAGATCCTAATTCTGAAGATCCTCAAACAAGGCATTTTCTAGGAAATGGAATCATAGGGGAAGGGTTCCCCTAGTTGTAATCTGGTGTGAGGATTACAACACAACTGATGGTTTTTCCATTCAAGCCACAATTATAGTTTTATGGCGAGTTACAACTCACATCCTAAAGTCATTTAGAGACACATTGAGAGTTTGGTGTGAGGGCATAAAATCCAAACTGAGCAGCATAATTGAGTTCCATAATCTCCTACACGTGTGTTTTTCCAAGGTCCATTTGACCATGCTACCCACAATTTCCCAAGACAATGTTTTTCAAAATCAACCACCAGTTGAGAAATTGCATTGTCCCTTACTGAGAAAAATCCTAGTTCCAGGTATCCTCAAACAAAGAATTTTTTGGGCAACATAATCACAAGGGAAGGGTTCCCCTAGCTATAATATAGTGTACAAAGTCCAACACAACTAATGGTTCATCCATCTGAGACCTGATTAGATTTTTATTATGAGTTCCAAATCACCTCCTAAATCCATTTAGGGAGACATGGATAATTTGTTTTGGGGGCATAAAATCCAAACTAAGCAACATAATTGAATTCCATAAGATTATTTATGTCTGTTCGACCAAGATCCACATTACCACGCTACACATAATATCTTGAGACAAAGTTTTTCAAAATCAAATTGTAGTTCAAAAATTGCGTTGTCCCTTACTGAGAAAAACCCTACCTACAAATATGCTTGAACAAACCATTTTTCAGGTAACATAATCACAAGGGAAGGGGGTCCCTAGCTGTAATTTGGTGTCAAGAGTCCAACACATTCAATTTTTCATCCATATGATACCTATTTACAATTTTACAATCAGATGCAACTCGCCTCCTAAATGCATTCACATACATATTGACAATTTTTTCTAGGGGCATAAAATCCAAATCGAGTAGAATAATTGAGTTCCATAAGCTCCTTTAAGTGTGTTTGTCCAAGGTACACATGGACATTCTACCCGCAATCACCCGATATAATGTTTTTCAAAATTAACCCCTAGTTCAGAAATTGCATAGTCCCTTACTAAGCAAGAGCCTAGTTCCAAAGATCCTCGATTTTTTTATTTTTTTTTTATGAGCAATGGAATCATTGGGGAGGGGTTCCCATAGATATAATCTAGTGCTAGGAGTCTAACACAACCAATGGTTCATCCATTCGAGCTCTAGTTAGACTTTTATGGTGAGTTGTAACTCGCCTCCTAAATCCATTTAAGGACATATTAACAATTTGGTCTTGGGGCATAAAATCCAAACTGAATTTAACATATTTTAGTTTTGTAATCTCCTGCAAGTATTTTTTACTAAGTCCCACATAAACACACTACCCACAATCTCCCAATACAATGTTTTTCAAAATTGACCCATAGTTCAAAGATTGCATTGTCCCTTATTGAGCAAAAGCCTAGTTCGGAAGACCCTCAAACAAAACATTTTTCGTGAAATAGTGCAATAGGGGAGGGGTGTCCCTAGCTGTAACCCAATGTTTAAAATCTAACATAATCAACAGTTCATCCATCTAAGCCTTGGTTAGATTTTTATGGTGAGTTACAACTTTCCTTTTCAAGACATTTAGGGACATATTGACAATTTGGTATGGGTGCATAAAATACAAACCAAGTATCATTATTAAATTCCATAAGATCATCCAATTGTTTTTGGCCAAGGACCACATGACCATGCTACCCATAATCACTTGAGATGATGTTTTTCAAAATCAATGCCTAGTTAAAAAATTACATTGTCCCTTACTGAGAAAAACCCTAGTTCTGGAGATCCTCAAACAAAAAAAAAATCGAGCAACATAATCATGGGGGGGTGAACCTAACTATAATACAATGTTAGGAGTCAAACACAAGTGATGGTTCATCCATCTAAGGCTTGGTTGGAGTTTTATGGTGAGTTGCAACTTGCCTCCTTAAGCCATTCAATAACATATTGACAATTTGGCTCGAGGGCATAAAATCCAAACCGAGCATCATAATTGAGTCCCATAATCTCCAGGAAGTGTTTTTGGCCAAGGCCCACATGCACATGATACCCACAATTTTTCGAGACAATGTTTTTCAAAATTGATACCTAGTTCAAAATTTGCATTGTCCCTTACTAAGGAAAACCTTAGTTTTGAAGATCCTTGAACAAAAACATTTATGGGAAATGGAATCACATGGGAGACATTCCCCTTGCTCAAATTTGGTGTCCAAATTCCAACACAATTGATGGTTCGACTGTTCGAGGCTTGGTTAGAGTTTTATGGAAAGTTCTAACTCACCTCCTGAATCCATTTAAGGACATATTGACAATTTGGACATATTGACAATTTGGTCTAGGAGCATAAAATCCAAACCGAGTAGCACAATTAAGTTTCATAATATTCTACAAGTGTTTCTGGACAAGTCCGATGTGACCATGCTACCCATAATCGCTCAAGCTAGCATTTTTCAGAATCGATCCCTAGTGCAAAAAATGCATTGTCCCTTACTGAGCAAAACCTTAGCACTAGAGTTGTTCAAGAAATCATTTTCCAGACAACTAAATCATAGGGGATGGGTTCCCCTAGTTGTAATGTGATTTCCAAAATCCAACACTACTGATTGTTCATCCATCTTAAGCTTGGTTAGATTTTTATGGCGAGTTGCAAATCCCCTCCTAAAGCCATTCATGGACATATTGACAATTTGATCCTAGGGCATAAAATCCAAACCGAGAATTATAATTGATTTTTGTAAGATCTTGAAAGTGTGTTTAGCCAAGGATTATGTGACTATACTACCCATAATCCTTGAGTCAGTGTTTATCAAAATCAACCCCTAGTGCATAAATTGCATTGTCCCTTATTGATCAAAACCCTAGCTCTAAAGATCACCAAAGAAATCATTTTTTTGGAACCAGAATCATAGATCAATGGTTCCCTAGTTGTAATTTGGTGTCTTGAGTGCAACACAATTGATGGTTTTTCCACATGAGGCCTAGTTAGAGTTTTATGGTGAGTTGCAACTCACCTCTTAAAGTCACTCAAGGACATCTTGACAATTTGGTCCACTGGCATAAAATCCAAACTGAACAACATAATAAAGTTCTTTAATATCCCACAAGTGTATTTGATCAAGGACCATGTGAACACACTACCCATAATCAAAACATTATTTTTCAAAATCGACCCCTAGTGCAAAAATTGCATTATCTCTTACTGAACAAAACCCTATCTTTGGAGATCATTCAACTAATAATTTTATGGGTAATGGAATCACAGGGGAGGGGTGCTCCTATATGTAATCTAGTGTTTGGATTGTTGGAGAAATTTCTATTTTCGACACACTAGTTCAGTGGGAGTAACACTAGTTTAGTGGGAGTTAACTGACTAGTTCTATTTTAGACTTTCTAATCTTAGACCATCACTATTATGCATGCATTCCTAATTATAGGATGTCATTGCCTATATGAGTGAAGATCACTCACTCATTGGGTAGATCATAATATACATTGATTCTCATTCTTCATTGTGTATTTCTCTTCCTTTTATTGATAAGCTTTGTTTGTGTATGCTTTAGCTAGGTCTCCTGTGCAAGTTTCCATGAAACACTGACATGGTATCAGAGCTACGCTATTTGGAGCAAGCAAAACAAGCCAAAGAATAAGGAAAATCAAAGTTTTGATGAGCTAAATCCGTGGTCGTACCTTTTAGTAGTTATTTCTCCAAAAGTATTAGGTTTTTGAGGAAACATACCATGAAAGAAGTAAATAGACCCATTCTGCAAGTGTGTTTTCAACCATTTGGCGAGATTCCTCACTGTTTGCTCGGAAAGTAAGCCAGAAGATAACTTCCTGAAACTGATATGGATATGTGGTCGTACCTTTTAGCAATGATTTCTCCCAAAATATTAATATTTTGAGGAAACAACCCTCGTGAGAAGTAAATCAACCTATTCTACAAGTGGTTTCTCAACCGTTTTGGTGAAATTCCTCACAGTTTGCTCAGAAAGTAAACCGAAAGATGGCCTCCTGAAACTGATACAAATCCATGGTTGTACCTTTCTACAGTGATTCCTCCCAAAATAGTACGTTTTTTAGGAAACGACTCATGTGAGAAGTAAATCGACCCATTCTTCAAGTGGGTTTTCAATCACTTGGCGATATTCCTCACCGTTTTCTTAAAAAGTAATTTGGAATATCGTCTCCTAAAACTGATACGAATTTTCACTTAAAGTGCCCTTTCTGCCCTGTTTTCTTAATTTTTCACTTGTAGATTAAGAGTAAATTTTTAGGGGTTCTTAGAAACAGTGGGAGATGTGGATAGGACAACTATTATACAGTCAAACTTGGTGGTAATCCTCACACCATACAATTATTTTGATTAGAATCCCAAGGCATAATTCCAACTCAGAAGGAAAGGACTGTATAATTTGACAATGGCAACAAAAACATAACCTACATCAGCGATTGAGAAGATGAGATGGGCGAACCATAAGGATGAGGCCACATGACTACTTCTTGAGTTAATATCCATTGATCTATGGTTTCATATTTCCACATGCAAGAGTCCAAATGATATCTGGACCACCTTGGAAGGACTCTTTGGAAAGAAGGATGAGATGCGAGGTCATATGCTTGAGGTAGAGTTGAATACCTTAGACCCTAAAAGTTTTGATAATATACAAGATTTTTTTACTAAATTTAAATCTTTTCTATTGAGCTTCGGTGAGTGTGGTATTGATAAGTCTACACAAGAGAAACAACTTATTCTAACAATATTGACCAAGCTAGGACCAGAATATGTTGTATATGTCTCCAATTTCCATTCTGGCAGAAGTCTTTTTGGAACAAATTGGAAAGTGCTTATGTTGGATCAGTACATTGAGTCTCTTACACAAGAGCAGACAAAAAACATACAAATGGGCCTCATGAAATATCCCAAATCACATGCACTCACCATACATGATGGAAAAGGGTCATCCAAATAGAACGGGAAGGAGGATATTCCAAACCCTTTAATGATTCTTCAGGCTCCAAAGACTCTTCAGATTCCAAGAAGAAGAAGAAGAAGGGAAAGCAGTGCACTTACCACAATAAGCCAAATCATGAAGAATCCACATGCATGAAGAAACATATCGATCTTATGGCACATACACTTCACTAGAACAACCTTGGAAACTTCATTCCAGAGAGAGTCAAGAAGCAGAAGGAAGAAGATCCTACTCCTAAGAAAGGTAATCATCATGCTCTGGTTGCAATTAATTCTTCACTTGATTCATGGATTATAGATTCTGGTGCATCCCATCATATGGAAGCGAAAGAGGAAGTCTTCTCTTCCTTGAGTCCATTCTCAAGACCCCCTATTCTCATCGGGGATGATAATCCAATAGCAGTAGCAAGATAAGGGAGAGTGGAACTCCACAATGGAAGTTTTGAGAATGTTCTCCATGTTCCAAATCTTTCTATGAATCTACTCTCAGTTTATCAGATCACTCAGAAAGGTAAAAAGGTTGAATTTACATCAGATTCAGTTTCAGTAATTGACATGCATGAGAATTCCATTATTGCAATTGGTGAGGTGGATCAAAAGTCAAGGTTGTATAAATTCACTACGTTTTCTGACGATGACTCATATTTTCTACTTACACATAAGGAGAGTAATTTGCATGCACCTCTAGTGCAACATGCATATACTCTTGTGCTTCCATTAGTTTCATACATCAGAGATGATTCCATACACTCAGATTATGTACATGGAAATAAGAAGGTAGTATAGCTAGATAAGAACCCATCACTGAAGCTTCAACAGATGCCCAAGAAGGCACAATTCACACTTCAGGTAGCAAGAAACCTTGCAGGGAATCCATTGGATTCGAGGAAGACTCGATCTCAGCATGAGGAGCCTTCTCATGTATTTTCAGCTTCAGAACCTGCGATGCCCATGCATTTCTATATGGTTCAATCTATTGATACACAAAACTACAATAGGGTTGTGGGAAATCCATTATGTAAAACAACCATGCATAAGGAGTATGACTCACTCCTACAGAACCATACTTGGAATCTTGTTCCACTTCAACCAGAAAGGAATATTTTCAGGTGCAAATGGGTCCACAAGATCAAGAGGTACAAGACCCGATAGGTTGCCAAAGGAATTCATCAGATCCATAAAGATTTCTACATCTTCACGAAGACTTTCAATGAGTAGAAGTTTTAGACTTTACGAGATCATCTTGCAGTGAAGAACATAGTTGCCTAGAAAATGCCATTTTCTTCTTTTGATACATTATCTTTTGAGGGGTTTTTTTTCTCCCACGTGGTTTTCCCTCTTTCCTTGTTTTTATTCAATGTTCATTAGTTGCATTGTACATGAGTAGCTAAAATGGCCTAGAATCCGAGACTCATTTTTTACTCCATAGTGTTGTTCAGGGGGGGTGTTGGAGAAATTTCTGTTTTTGACACACTAGTTCAGTGGGAGTTAACTGACTAGTTCTATTTTAGACTTTCTAATCTTAGACCATCACTATTATGCATGAATTTTTAATTATAGGATGTTATTTCCTATATGAGTGAATATCACTCACTCATTGGGTAGATCATAATATACATTGATTCTCATTCTTCATTGTGTATCTCTCTTCCTTTTCTTGATAAACTTTGTTTGTGTATGTTTTACCTAGGTCTCCTGTGCAGGTTTCCATGAAACACTGACATGGATTCCAAAACAATTGACGGTTTGTCCATCCAAGGCCTAGTTATATTTTTATGACGAGTTGCAACTTGACTCCTAAAGTCATTCATGGACATATTAACAATTTGGTCCGAGGGAATAGAATCCAAACCGATCAGCATAATTAAGTTCTGCAAGTTCCTGCAAGTGTGTTTGGATAAGGCCAACATGACCATTCTACCTACAATAACCTGAGCCATTATTTTTCAAAAACGACCCCTAGTGCAAAAAATGTATTGTCCTTGACTGAGAAAAACCCTAGCTCTGAATATTGTCCAAGAAAACATATTATACGAAATAGAGTTATAGGTTAGGGGTTCCCCTAGATCCAATTGAATGTTTGGAGTCCAATAAAATTGATGGTTCATCCATCCAAGTCTCGATTAGAGTTTTATGGAAATTTGCAACTCACCTCCTCAAACCATTCATGGACACATTGGGGATTTAGTCTAGGGCTATAAAATCCCTAGTAAGATGGAATTACAATGTAAAATATGACCGCAAGCACATTCAAGAGACAATAAATTTAATCTTAGGACACAAATGATATGTTACAAAGAAACTAATATGGATGCTAAATTACTTATGAAGATGCTAAAAGGATGAAAAGTTAATGAAAATGATGCATAAGACATTGACAAGACATGGTATTTCAAGTTTGAAGGTGGGCAAGATTCCAAAAGATTTAAAAGAGAAACTCAAGAAGTAAGAGAAAATATTTGTATTTATGTATTAATTTCAATCAATATTTTTGTAGTTACAAATATTAATTGTACTTTGCAAAGGGCTAGTCAACAATTTGTAAAGGAACTGATGGTTATGGTCAACAACCAAACTATATGCCAATTCTATATGCCATGCCTCGTGATGGGTATAATAAGGAGTTATTGTGTGGCTAAGGTGGATATTGGCTACGATCTTGTCTTGGAATCTATTGCAAACATAATGTGGAATAATTATGTGGATTTTTTTACCTTATGTGTGGTTTGTATCCTGACATAATTACTCTACACATTCCAACTAGAAGCTTAACATGGTTATTATGGGTCACACATGGTTTTGAAGATTGGTGTAATTACATTGCATCCAAAAAATGGAATCTCGATGCAATTATTGTTCAAACAAGTAGTTTTGATGGTTGTGATGTTAGTGAAGGTTCCATTTCCCATATTGAAAAGAATCGATAATGCTCATAACACATGAAATCGAGCATTGATTCACAATCAATCCATTCACTAATACTACAAGGAACACAGAAGCAAGAGAGTTTTCTTGTCCATATTTCAACTATTGTATTATTTTATGTTTGAATTGATTGAAATCCATGAGTGTCCTAGATTTCTTTTCATTCATATGATTATGATTAATATACATCAACCACATTTCAAAAGTATTTATGTACATGCCATTTACTAGTTGATTAGTATTCTCGTGTTCCCTCTACCATTACTGAAGAACATCATCCAACAACATATTTGCATCTCGGATGAGGGGAATAATTGTAAAATTCAATTATTTCCTACTTAATGCAACTTTGATGCATGCACCTGCTCCATCATGCTTCCCTTTCCTGTGCCCAGTCTCGAAATAGATCCAAATATGTGGTACATTGTGTTTTTTGTGAAACATACACAACCATTCAAACATATGATCATTTTTTAATTGGATTGTGCGACCATTTGACCAAATCCTATATAATCCATCTATATGTTATTCCCCTTGAGGTAATTGTAGAACAATTGAAAGATAAGTCATGGCACTGATCTTCGCTTATGTAGAAGTGATACTCCTTCAATATAACTCTATTTTATTTGTTACTATCTAGCCCATTCCTATATGTGATATGGACCATTATGTTCACTTGCTCTAAGTGATACTATTGGCTTTGAATCTCATTTTAGAATTGAAGGGTGTAGTTCTCAACAAGATAAACCACTAACAAGATATTACTAATGATAAATGTAAATCAACCACTAATAAGATAGTACCAACGAGAAATGTATCTCTACATATTCTAAAATGCTCATCCTGGTATCAAGCCACATGGACATGTTGAACATACTGTTGGGTCTTTTCGAAGGAGTCCTTTATGAAGTCATAGACTTGTACTTAGCGGAAAAAAAAGAAAGACATATAAATTAACTATTACAATGCTTCCCCCCATTACATTTCAAGTGAAATTTGAAATAAAATATACCATTTAAGTACTCATTATGAATATAGAAAGTTGCCAATTGTAACTTGTTTTCTTCATTCCTTCCCTCAATATCATACACGACATATTTGAAGCTTTTCAAGTCAACCTCCTTCCTTGCCAATCCATACTCATCGTTCACATGGATGCACTTGCTCAGTAATTCTAGTCCACTGCACCTGGAGCATGTCCCATATAAGAATTTTTTTTGATAGAATGTACAACCCTATTGCCTTATACACAAGATGTCATGAACAAAGTATCTAGATGATGTCTACGGAAATATAACTGATCATTCCTATACAATGGTGTTATACAATACAAGAAAAATATAGATAATGTATCATAATAATAACCATACTCAATGTGGTATCGACAAAAATATGTGTTAAGGATTATGTTTATTGCATTTCCTGAAAGATATTTGGCCCAAGTTAAGTGCACTATGTACACTGATCCAGGGGATAAAAAAATGATAAAAAATAAAAGTGATCAAAATTGCTTGAAAATGAATTCATTGCATAGATATCATCCTCCTGATCCCAACACAACTTGAATGGGCTCAAACGAAGTTCATATGAGAGAGTTATCACGTTCTTTTCATTTTCCCAAACATGCAAAAAAATGATGACTGTACAGTCCATACAGGCCACGTGGAAACTACTCGTACGACCGTACTGCTAACATGAAATGGACACATGGCAAAATGTGTTGACATGGAAAGCTAATTTGGTAGGTAGACATGGACCAATCCTTGGTCGACACGTGGCATATTTTGTGGCGAATGAAAGGGTGCCACGTGGCCCAGCGAGGGTCCACCATGTGGCATGGGAAAAGTCTTGGCAGAGGTCGTGCTACCATCCCTCCTATAGGATTTACTTATCCCCATAGTGTGCTACCCCTATTTAAACTTGAATATGTTTCATTTGGCAGAGGGAAAGGGTCAGGCCTTAGCCCCATCCCGTAGTCACACGCTAAACCTACCTCCATACGACCAGAGCATGGGGGACCAAAATTCACGTCGATGGGTGTGGATTTTTAGGTTGCCGCTCGGCCACATGAGGCCACGTGACCAAAAACTCCATTGGGAAAGGTGCTAACGCCCTAACCATGCAAAAAATCCTCCTGAATTTCAGAATGGTGTGCGTGCCATATTTAAGCACGGGAAAAAACACAGAACCAGGTTAATTCACACAGAGGTGTGTTTTGGCGAGTAGGTACAACAAGCTATTGGGAAAAACTTCTAGGAGGTGTATTTTTATCAATTTTTGGCCAAACTAGGTGCAGGAAGAGCCCAGGTAGGGGTTTTTGGACATTCTACAACTATTGAAGCCATCTATTTTTCATTTTGAGGATTGTAAAGCACTGACTTTAAAATTTTGAGAATATAATGGAAATGATCCATTTGAAGCTGGACTGGGAGATGTATCCCAAGAGAGGGGTGAACTCCTTTATCATTTTGTTGTGTTATGTGCTTATTTTCATGGTTTTTTATGTATGTTTATGCTGTTCATTTTAAGTAAAAAAAAAACTCATTAAGTTTATGTGCTTGCAACTTAATCCAATTGCCTAAGTCACATACATATTCCACTTGAAAAATTTGTATACACAAACCTTTTTCATTTTAAGATCAAGTTGGTATCAAAGCAGAGGTTTTGAAGGTTTGATTGTTTGCAAGTGTTTTGTTTTATGATGCGTAGAAGGTTGAAGCTCAGAAGAGGAGAAGGACAACCTATAGAGACAAGTTCTTAACTTTCAAGAAGGAGAACCATACATTCACTTCAAGCTTCAAGGAGGCATTCACCAAGTATGGCTCATGAGGAGAGTCATGAAATTCCTACTTCAGAAGATGAAACTTTCAGAAAATATTTTTATGAGATAACAAAAATGGTGAAAGTTTTATTTGAAGAAAGGAATGCAAGGTTGCAAGGTGAAAGCTCAAATCCTCCAAGAGTTAATGAAGATAGTGGTGATAAGACTCCAAAAGGGAATGGAGGAAATGGTGATACTTCACCTCCTTCACCTCCATCTTCCACTTCTTCTACCATTTCACAACCACCTCCAAATTCTCCAAAAGAACATGGTAAAATTCCTCCACAAACTCCTTTTCTTAAGCTTGATATTAAGTTTGAATTGCCTATGTAATATGGAGAGGTAAATGCTGAGAAATTGGATAACTAGATTTGTCAAATGGAAGTGTATTGTAGGATACAAAGAATCCAAGATGATGAAACTAAGATTCAACTTGCTTCTCTTAGATTGGAAAGTGCATCACTCATTTGGTGGGAATCCAAAACTCAAGAGGACATGAAAAAACATGGTAAAGTTTTATCCTCTTGGAATGATTTTATTGTTGCAATTAAAATGAAATTTTAGCCATAAGCATACATGCAGAAAGCTATCATGGATTGGAAATTTTTTAGGCAAGCTAAGGGGAAAAGTGTGCAAAGCTACACTCAAGAATTTAGAAGAAGAGCTTTGATTTTGGGTATAGATTTATCTTCTCAAGAAAATTTACTCAAATACATTGGAGGATTTCATAGCTACTTGAGACACACAATTCTCATGTTTAACCCAACAAATCTAGATGAAGTTTGTGTATAGGAAACCCATTTGGAAGCAAGAGGGAAGAATACTCCTCAAGAGGGAAACAAGAAGCCATTTTATAATGGAGACAAAGGAAAGAGGAAATTCAAATGAAATGGAAAGAAGAGTACTTCAGTCAAGAAAGAGGGAGAAAAAATCACATGTAAACATTGTTCAAAAGATGGCCATTATGAAGACCATTGTTGGAAACTTCATCCTGAAATGAGACCCAAAAGGTTTAACAACAAAGGGAAACCAAAGACTGATCCAACTACACAACATGATTTATGATATGATTCGGGAGATGAAACAAAAATCACAGCCATGGGTTTTCAAGGTAAGGACTTTATTGCAAGTACTAGTTCTTCAAGTAGTAGCCTCAATGAAACTCAACATGAAAAATAAAGAATAGATCTTTTCCACATAATGGTAATTTCAAAGCATACCAAGATAGATACTCTATTTGATACTAGTTCTCAAGAAAAACTCATTTTTGAAGACACTGTCAAGAACTTGCATTTGGAAACTACTCCTCATCCTAAACCATATCCTCTAGGTTGGATATGTGACAATTTCAAATTCCATGTGACAAGAAGATGTAAACTTAGATTTTCCATCACTGAAAACTTTATAGATGAGGTAGAGCTTGATGTTATTCCATTAGTTATTTGTGGTATTGTGTTGGGAAGACCATATTTATATGATAGGAGAGCCATCTTTCATCATCATGAGAAAAAGTATCATTGTTTTAAAAATGGAGTTGAGTACATTGTTAGAGAACATACAAAGAACTTGACTTTGTCACTTGTAAATGCTAGACAAATGAAGAGATTAGTCAATGCTAGTAAGAACTTTGTACTCTTGATGATCAAACCCAAAGACAATGTTGAAAAAGAAGCTTTCCAAGGTTGTGATGCAAAGTTAAAATCTGATTTATATGAGGTTGTTAACCAATATGATGAGATGTTTCAGGAACCAAAAGAATTGCCTCCTAAAAGAGGTATCCAACATGAGATTCAATTGTAGCAAGATTGTTCTCTTCCAAACATTGGTATATATAGGATGCCAGTCATGGAGAATGTTAAAATTAAAAAACAAATCCAAGATTTTCATGACAAAGGGGTTATCATGCCAAGCACATTGCCATGTAGGTCACCAATTGTTTTAGTACCAAAGACAAATGGTACATGGCACATGTGTGTAGATTTCAGAGCTTTGAACAATATTACAGTAAATAATCATTGCCCTCTTCCTAGAATTGATGATTTGCTTGATCAATTGAAAGATGCTAAGTATTTTACTAAGTTGTATTTGAGAAGAGGATATCATCAGATTAGGATTACTGAAGGAGACATGTGGAAGACAACTTTCAAAACAAGGAAATGTTTGTTTGAATGGATGGCTATGCCAATTGGGCTTTGTAATGGTCCTGCTACATTCATGAGAGTCATGAATGATGATTGTGTAATTGTCTACTTGGATGACATATTGATATTTAGAAAATCTCATGAAAAACATGTTAGAAATGTAAAGAAAGTTTTAGATGTCTTGAAGAAAGAAAATTTATTTTTAAAGATGTCTAAATGTGAGTTTGGAAAGACCTCACTTGTCTACTTGGGACATATTGTTGGAGGAGGATAACTGAAAATAGATCCTTCAAAGGTCAAATTCATTTTGGATTGGCCCACGCCCAATAATGTAACATAGGTAAGAAGATTCTTGGGAGAAACCCAATGTTGGAGACAATTTATTGTTAACATATCTTCAATTGCAGCTCCATTACATGCAATGACAAGCATCAAGCAAGTTTTCCAATGGGGAGGCAAGCAACAAAATGATTTTGATGCATTGAAGGAGAAGATTAGTTCAACTCAAGTTCTTGCACTTCCTGATTTGAGACAACCATTTGAGATACAAATAGATGCAAGTAATTATGCCATGGGAGAAATCTTGTTTCAACATGGTAAGCCCATTTGTTTTCATTACGAAATGTTTAATGGTGTTGTGATTAATTATCATACATATGAATAGGAGTTGTATGCATTGGTACAAAGTGTGAAAAAATGGAAACATTATTTATTGGGAAAATAAACTATTATTCACACAGATCATCAACCATTACAATACTTACAATCACAAAGAAAACTACAACAAGCAAGACAATTCAGATGGATGAGTTTCCTACAAAAATTCCACTTGGTTATTAGGTATAAGAAAGGATTTTATAACAAAGTTGTTGATATGATTTCTTGGCCTATTGTTAGTGCTTAAGTTACTCTTAATCATAATTCTACCATGCATGAGAGCTATGTTGAACAATATGCTTTAGATGTCGATTTTAAATAGGTTTATGCAAATTTGTGTCATTCTAACCAAGTTGAGGAATTGGATTACCATGTGCATGCTAATCTTTTGTATCATCTTGGCAAGCTATGTATTCCACAAGGTGAAAGAGTCAACATCATAAGGGAAGAACATTCTTCTCTTATTGTTGGCTACTTTGGTGTAGGCAAGATGGTGGCTAATTTGCAAAGGTATTGCTATTGGCCTAAAATGAATGAAAGTGTTTCAAGATATGTAAGAGGATGTTATTTATGTGCTACAAGTAAGCCTAGCAACAAAAATTTAGGATTGTATACTCCACTTTTGGTTCCTTCTCATCCTTGGGAAATCATTTCCATGGATTTTGTAGGAGTATTACCTATGTCTAAAAAGAATCATGATTATCTTTATGTTGTGGTTGATTATTTCAAAAAAATGTGTATTTTGATGCCTTTTAAGAAGCAAGTTACAGTTGAACAAATGACACAATTGTTCTTTCAACATGTATGAGTACATTTTGGGCTGCCCAAATCCATTATTTTTGATCGAGATTCTCGATTTATTGGGAACTTTTGGTCAAGATTATGGGAACTCATGGACACCAAGTTGAAAAAGAGCACAACATTTAATCCTCAAACTGACGGTCAAACAGAAGTGGTGAATAGAACAATAGTACATATTCTTCATGGTTATTGTAGCAAACATCTTAAGATTTGGGATGAGCACCTACACTACATTCAACATGCTTATAACTAAGCTAAGCATTCATCGACTCAAACATCTCCATTTGAGGTATGTTTTGGTTATTTTCCAAAATATCCTTTATATTTTATCTTTGGGAAGGATATTCCTATTGATGGTTATTATTACATTGATAGAGCAAAGAAGTTTATTGAACAAATTCAATTGGTGCATAAAATGGTACAAGAACAATTGGAAAAGAGACAATCCAAGTACAATACAAGACATGACAAGCATCGTGTTGATCACAGTTTCCAAGTTGGAGATGAAGTTTATCTTTACATTAGAAAAGAGAGGCTTAAAGGAGAAGGTAAAAAGTTGAAACCAATTAGATATGGACCTTTCAAGATTCTTGAAAAGATTGGTAACAATGCCTTCCATTTGGATTTGCCTCCTTATATGAAAATGCATGCAGTTGTTAATGTTGAGAATTTGAGATTGTATGAGCCTCCTTTGATTGATGATCAAAGAGAGCATGTTCAGATTCCTTCCATAGATGAATTCTTGCCAAAATATCTTTCAGAATTGCATGAGGATGCAATCCTTGATAGAAAGATAATAACTTAAAAACAAGGGAATGTGGAATACCTTGGTATTGGTATCAAAGGCACAAATCCAAGAAAATATAAATGAATTGAAGTTTGAAAGGTGAGGGAATTGTACCTTCATCTTCATATTGACTGAAATTAGTTGTTAAGTACCAAATACTTGAATACAAAATATCACAATAGATCTAAAAATATCTGAATACAATCACCACAAAAGATGTATGAAACAATATAGAAAATCACACTTCATTATATCAAACCCTTGAGGTAGAGAAACACCATACAATGGATCCTATTATTTAAGGGATCCTCTCTTGTTCACTTGCCTCTTCGAGGGGGCACCCTCTTAATGAGCTTCAACTCACAATACAATACTCTCTTCATGTCCCCTTACATTGATTGAACCCCTTTATATAGTGCTACTATCACCTAAGAACATTCTAGAGGAGGAATCTTCTAGAAGTAGAACCTTCTAAGAAGTCCTCTTACATTTATTATATCTAACTACCATAGTGGGACTTATTTAATAATATAGTGGACCTAGTCCACCTTACATTGAATGGTTTCCACTATTATCATTATGGTCCCTCTAGCCCCCCCCACTACCTCTATAGCTACCTAACATTCCATCCCCCTTATGAAAGCATTGTCCTTAACACTTGATGTACAACCATATACCATGGTCCCATGGATGAGAAGGAACCACAAGTGGAGTATACAATCCTAACTTTTATTACACTTTAGATAATATGCAGGAGCAAAAGTTATGATGATTCCTAATCGAAAGTGGAGTATACAATCCTAGAGAACATCAATGTGACAAATCGTGAGCCAATGATTATTACCAGTGTCCATTCGACATATTCTACAATGGTATTATTCCTTCCAGATTCTTCTACAACCCTTTTCCACTATGTGGATGGATCTTGTTATTTGGATCCACATGAAATGTGTCGATCTTTGAAGCATAATTTTGAGTTGGTTATTGGGTTCCAAAATATTCCATGGGGAGTTCACATGAGCACTTGGACATGGGACCCAGGTTTATAATGGCGGTTGGACTAATTTAGCATGGTGGTTTTCCTTTCTACATGGGACCTTGGTTCTCCAGTCTTCTTTAGCATTATGGTCCACAATTATCCATGGGACCTTGGTATATGGTTGTACAACAAGCGTTGAGGACAACACTTTCATAAGGAGGATTGAATGTTAGGTAGCTAGAGAGGTAGTAGTGGGGGCCTAGAGGGCCCATAGTGATAATAGTGGAGGCCATTCAATGTAAGGTGGAACAGGTTCACTATATTATTAAATAAGACCCACTATGGTAGTTAGATATAATAAATGGGTAGTTAGATATAATAAATGTAAAGGGACTTCTTAGAAGGTTATACTTCTAGAAGATTCCTCCTTTAGAATGTTCTTAGGTGATGATAGCACTATATAAAGGGGTTCAAGCAATGTAATGGGATATGAAGAGAAATATTATTTTTGGAGTTGAATCTCATTAGGAGGAAGCCCCCTCGAAGAGACAAGTGAACATGAGAGGATCCCTTCCATAATAATATCCATTGTATGGTGTTTCCCTACCTTAATGGTTTGATAGTAATAAAGTGGTGGTTTTTCATATTGTTCTTCTATATCTATTGTGGTGATTTTGTATTCAGGTATTTGGTACTTAACAAACTATATACTAGGGTCCCATGTATAAGTGTGGACCATAATGATGAAGTAAACTAGAGAACCAGGGTTCCATGGATAAGTGTGAATCATAGTGACAAAGTAGACTAGAGAACCATGGTCCCATTGAGAAATCAAAGCCACCATGCTAAAGTAGTCCAATCTCCATTGTAAACTGGGGTCCCATGTCCAAGTGCTCATGTGAACTCCATACAAAAGATATCGACACCCAATAACTAACTAAAAATGATGCTCCCAATATTGACACATATCATGTAGATCCAAATAAGAATATCCAGCCACATTGTGGGAAAGGGTCAACGTTGAATCTGGAAGGAACAATACCATTGTAGAATATGTAGGATGGACGCTGGCAGTAATAACTAGCTCCTGATGTGGGACGTTGATGTTCTATATAAAAGGTGGAGTAGAGTCATCAAATAAAATATGGAAGTGGTTGTCATCCCAGAAATGACAACTATCTATATACCAATCATCGCAATCGGTCTCAAAATCATACCAAGCATATATTTCTTGATTATATTCATCCCTGAGGTTTGCCATAAGAAATCTCTCCTGCATTACATCCAATGAATCTTGAATACTATGAAAACTACCATTGAGGCTGTCTGTAAGGCCATCTGTGAGGCCATTTACAAAGTCATCCAATCTGTCAAACAATTGGGCTTTGAATTCTTCAGTAATATGTAGAATTTCTTTGAGGGTTTAAGAAGAAATAACCATCTGATCACCCTATCAAAATTTATGAACTCTACCTTCACGAAAAAACCCAAAAAATAGAACAATAAATTACTGTAGAAAATGATGGTTTTTTATGGAAAACCCTAAAAAACTGTTGAATTTAGAATGCTCATAACTTCACTTCCAAGACTCCGTTTCGACTGATTTTTTTTTTGAAATTGGGTGAAATTGTGAGAGGAACTCAAATATGTAATTTTTTTTTTGGAAAATTTGGCCTCCAACTTCTACAAAAATAAAATAAAAAATTGCGTCTCCATCCACGGAAAAAACCCTAAAAATTTGTAGATTTTAAAACTTCAATATCTTGACTTTCCGGACTCCATTTTGGATGATTTGTTTTTTAAACTTGGGTGTTTTTATGAGATAAAATCATATATACAACCTGTTTCTGCATTTTTTTCATAGAAATATACTAAAAATTTCTGGAATGTCATGGCCCTCTTTTTTCTTCTTCGAAAAAAAATCTGCAAAAATAAAAATTATTTGCCCACAATGTCATCCAAGGAAAGTGATCTTATACCACTTGTTAAGAACCAAATAAATGAATACAAAAGAACCAAAATAGATATAGAATAAAAATATGCAAAACCACCACTTTATTACTATCAAACCCTCAAGATAGGGAAACACCATACAATGGATCCTATTATGGAAGGGATCCTCTCTTGTTCACTTGCCTCTATGAGGGCGCTTCCTCCTAATGAGCTTCATCTCCAAACATAATATTTCTCTTCATATCCCATTACATTGCTTGAACCCCTTTATATAGTGCTACCATTACCTAAGAACATTCTAGAGGAGGAATCTTTTATAAGTATAACCTTCTAAGAAGTCCTCTTACATTTATTATATCTAACTACCATAGTGGGCCTTATTTAATAATATAATGGAACTAATCCACCTTACATTGAATGGATTCCACTATTATCATTATGGGCCCTATGGGCCCCTCGACTACCTCTATAGCTACCTAACAATAGTATTTTGGAGGTCCAAAAGATTCCTAATGGGGAGGAGTGATCCAGGGGATAAAAAAATGCTCAAAAATAAAATTTCTGTAAATTGATCCAAAACATATTCATTGTGTATATATCATCCTCATGTTCCCAACATAACTTGAACGAGATCAAACACAGTTTGTATGAGAGAGATATCACATTTTGTCCGTTTTCCCAAACAAGCAAAAAAATGTTGACTGTACAGTCCGTACAGACCACATTGAAGATGACCATACGACCGTACTGTTGATGTGGACTAGACATGTGGCAGAGTGTGATGACATGGCAAGCTAAGTTGGCAGGTAGACATGGAGCAATCCCTAGTTGACACGTGGCATGTTTCGTGGAGAATGAAAGGGTGCCACGTGGCACCCCCTTTTTCTAGTGTAAAATTTGGTGTGGGGCCCGCCGGGGTCGAACCCGTTATCTTCGGGCATGGGTAGACTCTTGGCAGAGGCTGGGATACCAACCCGCCTATAGGAGTTACTTAACCCTATAGTGCACTACCCTTATTTAAACATGAATATGTTTCATTTGGAGGGGGGAAAGGGTCGAGGATTAGCCCCAGCTCATAGTCACACGTTAAAACTACCTACATATGACTAAAGCACGGGGAATCAATGGTCATGTCAACAGGTGCATATTTTTAGGTCGGTGCTCGACCACATGGGGCCACACGACCACAACCTTTGCTGGGAAATGTTCTAACGCCCTAACCATGCGACAAATCCACCCAAATTTCAGAACGGTGCACGTGCCAGGTTTAGGCATGGGAAAACACATAGAGCTAGGTTCATTCACATAGAGGTGCATTTTGGCGAGTAGGTACAACAAGCCATTGAGAAAAACTTCCAGGAGGTGTATTTTTCTCAATTATTTTCCAAACCTAGTGCAAGAAGAGCCCAGATAGGGGTTTTTGGACATTCTGGAGTCATTGAAGCCATCTATTTTTCATTATGAGTATTGTAAAGAACTTATTTTAACACTTTTATCATATAATGAAAATGATCCATTGGAAGCTGGACAAG
Organism: Picea engelmannii; assembly: GCA_009831015.1. NCBI lineage: Eukaryota > Viridiplantae > Streptophyta > Pinopsida > Pinales > Pinaceae > Picea > Picea engelmannii. Next base: position 1,587,300 of record ML778519.1, read on the forward strand.
GAGAAGCCGAAGAGAGGGGTGAAATCCTTTATCATTTTGTTGTGTTATGTGGTTATTTTGATGGTTGTTTATGTTTGTTTATGATGTTCATTTTAAGCAAAAAAAACTCATTAAGTTTATGTTCTTGCAACTTGATCTGATTGCCCAAGTCACATATATATTCCACTTGCAAAATTTGTATACACAAACCTTTTTAATTTTCAGATCAGACACTCTTAAATATATCTTACAATTTTGTTTGTGTGAGGTCAAGAAAATGTGTAATGTGGGGTTCATGGTCCTTAAAACCCCTTTTCAATTTTTATACACAATTTGTTTTGGGAGAAGGCCGAATGTTTTCATTCCAGAAAGTCTATAACAATCCCTTAACTGCTGCAATTAACTTCGTATCGAAATGAGGTAGCCTACAAGTGAAGTCTCACAAATATATTTTGTTGCCTATGTTGAGGCTATCTCATCTATTAGAATACTTTCAAAGGGTTTTGATATTGCATTTCATGCGCTGAGAGGTTTGTTTGAGAAAATGGTGTTTTCTTGTAATCTTGATAACAATTGATTGTAACAAGACACTTTGGGTTGCATTACAGTATTTAGAATGAGTGTTCATACTATTTTTTTTGAAAAGAATCTACAAAGCTTCTAACAATATGATGACTTGTGTATGAACATTTAACTATTTTAATGCCTAAAATTCTCCTAACAACAGTCAAATTCCTAGATTTTAACAAAGAAAAAAAATTGACATTCAATTGCGTTGGATTTTGGTTCAAACTATTATTTAATAACTTTGTATGAATAGTTCACATAGGTAACTTACCTTCAAGTGATTTTAGACCACTTTCATCCACCTAAATTCATTTAGGATTTCTTCATGGCACTTTGCTTAGTCTAGATATAGGCGATGGACCTATATTCTAGGACTATTGACCTCTCTATTTTGGAGTTATAAATGGAACGGTTCTTTCCCCTTCAATAACTTGTGAATCAATTATGGGAGGAGAGTTAGCATGCCCGAGACTATTTTTTGGAACGTCTGATTATCCAATAAGAAGTTGCACTGCATGAAATTCTTCATGAAAAGTTTGTGCACCAGTTTCCTCTCTAATTTCATCCGTAGTATAATTAGGTCTAAACAAATCCATCATCATTTGGTCATCCATAGAAAATTGCCTTGATGAAATAATAATTGGAGATTCACTAGAGGTCTGAACTAGATTGGCCTCTACTGAAATCCCACACTATTCTTGCATGATGGATGAGAAATTGCGCTAGAATTTGGAATGATATCTACTGAAATTTTATGTTTTGTCATACCTAACCTTTCCTTTTCTCTTTCTTCAATTAAATTTTCAATGGGATTTTCTTTCGCCAAAGACTTTCTACCTTGATTATGTAGGTTCCCAATGTTTAAAGAGAAAAAATTCCTTCCACTTACAACAAAACACCAAAGCTTCTTCCCAAAAGTTGTCTTCTAATTATACAACAAGACAACAAATTCCTTCCAAGTACGCCAAAAGACCAAAAATTCCTTCCAAAAGTTGCCTTCCAATTATACAACAAGACATGAAGTGCCTTCCAAGTACAACAAAAGGCCAAAAGTACCTCCCGAAATTTTCCTTCCAATTATACAACAAGATAAGAAATATCTTCCAAGTACACCAAAATACTAAAATTTTCTTCCAAATGTTGCCTTCCAATTATACAACAAGATAAAAAATGCCTTCCAATTACACCAAACATGCCCTCTAAATGTTGTCTTCCAATTATACAACAAGACAAAAAATGTCTTCTAATTACACCAAAAAACCACAAATGCCTTCCCAAAGTTTCCTTCCACTTACACAACGAGACACAATTTTCCTTCCAATTACACAAGATGACAATTGCTTTCCAATTACACAACAAGACACAAATTTTCTTTCTAGTGACACTAAAAAACCCAAAACTTGCTTACGATTGCTTTTATTTATGTGTGCATATGTCGAATAATTATCTCTTCTTTTGGGAGAGAAACATGATGAACATTGTTCTCTCCTCAAGTGGATAATGTCCACAGGGGCATGTGCGCACTTCTAGAATGCCTGACCTCTTTTATTTTTTCTCACTAGAACATGTGTGTGATCTTAATACAATGGGAAAAAATGTTATATAGCCCATGTAACTTTAGGAATAAAGGTATGGAGGGGCTTGGGGAAAACTAAGGCCTAAGGGCTTATGATTGAAAGTGCTTTGAGGCATAGGGTAGTGGTTAGAGCACTAGGATGAAGGTGCGAGGGTTATGTGGCCCTCGGGAATAGGTATGGGCATAGGGAGCTTAGGGCTCATGTATGGAGGGGTTTAAGGGTCGAGTATGGGTGGGGGCATATGGGTAGATGGGGCTAGGGCCGAAATGGAGGCAAGTTCTTAGGAATATAGTGAAATAGCGATCGAGAAAAGGTAGGGGCCCAAGGGTATATAGGTCCCCCTCTAACACTTTGACCTTCTCCCCCACTCTCCCCCTCTATCTCTCCCCCACCCTTCCTCTCTCTCTCTCTATTTTATTTTAATTTAATATGTTTTAGCATAATTAAAAACATGTTTGAGTGGGCCTAATGGTTAAAAAAAAGTGTTTCTTCCTTCGAGGTGATAGGTTTGAATCTAATAGCTCTATGTTAAACAAAAAGACGAGCTTTACACAACCATATGAATGCGTCATTGGTGTTACTTTAATTTACTTTAATATGTATGTTGTCCCACAAACTTAGGGTAAGATTTGTTGGAGGGAATCCCCTATCCCACACACAAGGGGATCTAATATATATATTTGGTCTTAGGGTTCGTTATCCCACACATAAGTTGGTACCCTTGCCCCACAAACTCAAGGGTATTATACCTCAATATTTGGTAGAGGGGTCCCTTATCCCACATACAAGGGTGTCTCATACATCCCTTATCCTACAAATAAGGGATCAAAGATCTCATACATCAAAACCATAACCTTAAATTAACTTCTTCTTCTTCTTCTTATTATTATATTTAAAAAAATAATTCCATTTAAATTTTAAAAAATGATTCATTTATAACTAAGTATGTAAGTTTCCATAGTTAGCCACACTGTTAGAAAGTTTTGTGGATAAAACCTGTGTATTAAAAATATTAATGAAATTCACATAAATTTAGTCCTTTAATTATTATTAGCCTAAGTCAACCACTTATTTCAATGTTTTATTTTAAAACTCTATCGAGAATTACCAAGACTCAAGACTCATCCATCAAGAATTACCAAGTGGTTCATCAAGTGGGGAGCAGGATCAAATACTAAAGATGAACTAACCCATCATTGACTGGATAAACCATAAATGTAAACTCAATGTAGTTAATATTGAATGCTGAAAACTAAAAACGATGGAATTGGCAAAAAATATCAAAGATCTCAACATCCATCATATTTATAGAGTTCACAATAAAGAGGCAGATGCACTCTCTAAAAGGGCTCTAATTGAATTTGAAGGAAGGCTAACGGTAGCCAATTCTCATGTATTAATATCTTTGAATTGTCAAGGGATTGTGAAGAGTAAGTTTTACAGCATGTTCTTTCTATTGCTGCATCTTAATATGTCTAGACCAGTATTTAAGCAACCCTGTTGTAACCTCCTGACTTTTCTATATCTTTGGACTCTTTGGACCTTTACTAAAATCTACTTGATATAAAAGAATTTATACTATTTATTTTTTGAAAAAAAAAAAAAAAACTCTATGAATTTTATTAATATTTAACTTTAATACTTTAATATTTTATCTCCATATGTGAACGGCTATTTCCCTCCTCCTTCTCCGTCAATGGGAAATTATCATTCTCCTATAAATTCAAACTTCACCGTTCTTCAATGTATTAGTTTCATTTGTTCGGTGGATTGTCCATAACGTTTTCAAAATTTCATACATAGTTTTTATCCTGGAAAAATTCCAACCTATAATAATTTAATTAGTAATGGGTTTTATCCTGGAAAAATTCCAACCTATAATAATTTGATTAGTGATGGGTCCACCAACGAGGCCGACAATCTTACCTAAATCTTAAATCTTTAGGGTTAACCATATATAATATATAATGAGGGAAGTTGCATTCTATAAGTGGGATTTTTTTCTCACTACCTCTCGGAGATATCTTGATTTGAGGGATCGTGGAGTTTTGATTATTTATCCTTCTCTCACCTGTCCATATTCGAAGAAGCGAATAGCTCAAGCTATCGTTCAAAGATAACTGGGACGATATCAATCGAAGGCTTTTAATCTTCCCGTACATCCATATCAGATGGCCCCCGCCAAAAGGAAAGCAACTAGTAGTGCAGCTCCAGCTCCAGCTCCAGGGAGAACCTCTACCCGCCTCTCCACCAAGAAACCGAAGATGGCAACCACAAAATCTCACGCAGAAGCAGAAATGAAGAGTAAGGATGCGACCACAAGGGCCCCGAGAGTTCAAATGCCCCATCACTGCAAAGAAAGGTTAGACGAGCTTACTAGACTTTTGGATTTCAAAACTCCAGGATCCACAATCGATTATTTATTACCCACAACTCAGGGCGTCAAAGCCGTGGCAGATCTTACCAAAGGCATGGGCTATGACAATTGCGGTCAGACTATCGATTGGTTACTGGAAATGGTACGAAACAAGCAGACCCCGGACTTCCAGGATGCACGCAGACAGGTGGATTGGTTATTGCCAAGTCAAACAGTGCGTTTACAAGAGCTGACCAGAGAGCTGGGCTTCGAGCGAGGCGGGCAAATCGTTGATTGGCTATTGCCAGTGGCATCCGAGGAATTTTTAATGCTCACCCATTTACTGGGTTTCCGAGAGAGCTCAGAAACTATACAATGGTTATTGGAGCAGGCAAAGCCCGCCCTTGCCGCAATAATTGAAAAACACCGTGCATCTACCCGTACTGCAGGATACCCAGCAGCACCAATGCACGCCCCTTCATTCCCTACTCCACAGTTTTCGCAGAATCCACAGGTGGTCACATCAATTACTTTTACACCCACAGGTGGACTCGGAGGAGGCACTACTCCCACACCCAGACCCACAGGAGGAGCTACAGAAGGAGTAGGAGGAGGCAAGACTACATGCTATTCAAATTCTTATACACCCACAGTAGGACA
>ML778519.1:1601046-1625728 GCA_009831015.1 Picea engelmannii
TTATCTTTCCATAGTCAAACTATAGACGGAGTGAGAGTTTGATAGCATAATGTCTATTTATCGAAAATACCTTTCCAATGGGCTATCACATGCCTAAAACGGAGGTCGTATGCAAAAGTTACGACCTCGGGAAGTTGAGGTACCAACTTACCCATCGGGGCCCACATAAATTTTGGCATTTCACCTCCTAGGGTTAGTGTAGTACTCCATATATAAGATAGTATGTAGAACAAAAATATTTTAGCTAGAAATGACAAAACAATAATGATATAGCTAGAACAATACCAAAATAATACCAGAATAACACTAGAAAGATCACCTTGATTAATGATAGCAATTTTCACTTGCCTCTTCGAGGGGGAAACCTTCAATGGAGTAGATATATATTACAATAATATCCAAGACAATATTTCTCATACCCTCTACTCCTATTTATACTCAATCTATATATCCAAAAGAACAATCTAGAGGAAGATCATTCTAGAAGAAGAAGCTTCTATTAGGTCTTCTTACATTTGACTTATTCTTCCTTATTGCTAGGCCTTATTAATATTGGAATTTATTACTTGGAATTATATTATTCTACCTACATGAGGGGTTAGGGAGGTTAGGTCCCTAACATGCCCTCCCCCTTGAAGAAAATCCTTGTCCCCAAGGCTTCAGATGAGGAAATTGTTGTAGAATGGTGGCCGAATCCTAGGTGGAATCTTCTGGAGGTGTACCTTTCCATTGGACTAACACTTCCTTGATGGTGTGCTGACGGAGACAAAACTCTTGCTGGGCCAAGAATGCTTGTGGATGCAAACATATGGAACCTTCTTCGTCCAACTCAGAGGATACTAGTTTGCGTTTTTCACTTAGTTACAATAACCTTCTTTAAGAAGGAAACATGAAAAATAGGATGGATTTTCAAATCACTGGGTAGATATAACAGATAGGACATTGATCCCACATGCTTGAGCATTTCATAAGGACCATACATTTCTTCACTATTTTATGGAAGTGTTTATCTTTGATTGAATTTTTCTTATAATGTTGTATTCGAAGAAACACCTAGTCCCCTTCAAAAAAATGGCATTCAGAATGACCTTGATCTTATTGTTGCTTCATGCAATTCTGAGCCATGACCAAATTGTCTTTGAGGGCACGAAGAATAGCCTTCCAGACGATAATATTTTTGTAAACCTCCTAAACCTTCAATACCCCTTGCATTTAGGATAGAATTGATGGGGGATTTTGGCCATAGACTGCTTCAAAAGGATTCATGTGAGCAGTTGTATGGTAATATGTGTTGTACCACCATTCAACTAGGGGTAACCATTGAGCCCACCGATTTTTCCTCTCAGATGAAAAACACCACAAATATGTTTCCAAACACTTGTTGACAATATCAATTTGGCCATCCGTCTAGGGGTAATAGGAAGTGATGAGATGCAATTGGGTGCCTTGTAGCTTGAACAATTCTTGCCAAAAATTGCTAGTGAAAGTGGGGCCTCTGTTAGAGACAATAGAATTAGGCATGCCATGAAGCTTGAAGATATTATCCATGAATATTTGAGCCACTGTGGCAGATGTGAATGGGTGTTGAAGAGAACAAAAATGAGCATATTTGGAGAGAAAATATACGACCACCATGATGACTGAATTATTATTTAGGTAAGCCTACAATGAAATCCATATAAATATCTCTCCAAATAGCAGGGAGAATCAGAAGCGGTTGGAGTGTTCACAGAGCTTTGACTGTTTCTCCCTTGTGTTGATAGACCTCAAATTCAACCATAAAGGTGCAAACGTCTTGTTTCATTGCCTCCCATAAAAATGAACTTTTGACCCTTTCATAGGTTTTGGTAAACCTGAATGAACGTTTGTGGGTGAGGCATGAAGTTCATAAAGAACTGTGGATTTAAGTTGGGATTTCTTGCATAAATAAAAATGACCTTTGTAGAGAAGCTCTTCATTGTGACAAGAGTACCTTGGATAAACTGAAGAATTGTATTGCAATTGGTGGAGCATGATAGAAGTGTTGGCATCTTGCATCAATTCTTGATGAAAAACTTGGAGCCAATCTGGTACAATGAAGGAGAGGGAGAAAAGGGACCCATCTTCTTCATATTTCCAGGAAGAGCATCGACCACTACATTTTCCTTTCCCTTCTTGTAAATGATCTCATAATCATAGCCAAATAGCTCAGTCACCCATTTTTTCTATGTCGGGGATGAAATTCGTTGTTCCAGGAAGTACTTGATACTCTTATGATCAGTTTTGATTTGGAATCGTAGACCCAATAAATAAGGATTCCATAGATCCACAACATGCATAATAGATAACATTTCCTTTCATAAATGGATTGTCCCAAATGTCACTCTGAAATTTGTTTTCTAGTGAAGGCTAAAGGCCTAGCATCTTGCATGAGGACGACTCCAATTCCTTTCCCGAAAGCATCACATTCCAATACGAATGTATTTGTGAAGTATGAAAGGGATAGGATAGGGGTTGAGCACATAACATCTTTTAAGGCTTGGAAAGCATGATCTGCAACTGAAGTCCAAGTGAAAGAATTCTTTTTAAGGAGAGAAGTGAGAGGATCTGCAATCTTTCCATAATTATGAACAAAATCAATCTGTATTTTATGAGAAAAAAGAAATGAATACATATCAGTATCAAAATATGCTTAACATAGAATAACATATATACAGTAAAATTGGTTGCTATTCAATAAGGAAATAAGATGGAACTGTAAAATGCAGCAGAAACAAGCTTGCTAGAATGGTGATGGCTTATCTCTAAGAAGAGATGTGACGACTGTGCTCATTCGCCAGAAGATAATTAAAATGAGGATCTCAAGGAATTTTTACAATAAACAAGAATGTCGAAAACCCTAGACATCCAAAAACCTAACCCTAGGAGATGAAGCGCCAAAAGCCATGTTTGGGTAAGTTAGTACATCAACTTCCTGGGGTCGTAATGTTTGCATATGATCTCCGTTTTAGGCACACGATAGCCCGTTGAAAAGGTATATACAAGGAATACACATGTTTCCAGTTGAGATTCAAATATATTTTGACTGTGGTGAGCCCTAAAAACGTTGTTTAGGGCCTCAAAATGGCCCCGAAAGTCAAGGACCCGAAAACTAGGAAAACATTATCGAACTGGAAAACTGCCAAAATGAGCTAGTTGGAATAGGTGGGAGGCCACCAAAATCCATATGGATCAATCCTCCACCCTTAGGAAACAATGTTCTCCATTGCGTTGAGTGCCCCCGTTAGATGAGGAAATTTCCGTTGAATTTTACATTGGGTGAGCCACTTTTGTTGGTGCAGGAGCTACCCTGCTTTGACAACTCAATAAAGTTGGATCCTTTGGTGGCAAGTGCCCTTGACATGTTTTTTCACAATATGATCACTATATTCCTTTTTTATTCAGTCAGGGTTGATATCTATTGGTTTCAACTATTTTGTTATCTCTGAGGTGTCTAGTAGTGGTGGGAAATAAGGTCAAAGGAGACCCATGTTGAACACTAGGTGCATGCCAAGGAAAGGAGGAATGTTGAGATCAAAAGCATTATCACCCACAACCTAGGTGATGGTGTACGCCCAATAACGGAGTGGGAAAATCTTCTGATGGGGTACGCTAAGTCATTCTTTCTGCAAATGCAACTAAACTTTGTCGCCCACCTGAAACTTATGTGGCACCCAATGTTGGTCATGGCGTTGCTTGTACTTGTCATTGGAATTCCGTAGGATATCCTGAACCTATTGGCAGATGTGTTGGATCTGCTCAATGAACTAGGTGGCTTTGTCAGCTTCAGTTGGATTAGGAGATGAGACGACCGAAGTGACCGCAAGGGGTAGTGCAACATCTATGGAACCCAATGGTTGGAATCCCAACCTCACCTAAAAGGGGCTATAGCCAGTTGAGCTATGTAGGGATTGGTTGTAGCTATGCTGGAAATGGGTAAGACTCTCATCCCATGTGTGAGGGTGCTTCGAATTATACATGCATAGGATATGCACGATCATTCGATTTACGAACTCAGTTTGGCCATCTGTCTGGGGGTGGAAGGTCATGGATTTGTTGAGCTTGGTGTCTAGTAGTGAACAAAGGATCGATCAAAATGTGATCAGAAATCGAATTTTCCGATCTGAGACAATGGATTTTGGGATTCCAAAATGTACCCAGGCTCATTCAAAGAAGAGTTTGGCAGTGTCCTCTGTTGTGCTTCTCTTCTTGCAGAAGGCCAAAATTTCCATCTTAGAAAAGAGATCAATAACCAAGAAAACATAGTCATTTCCCCACTTGGTGGATGGGAGGCCCGACATGTAGTCCATGGAGACGGATTCCCATGGCCTGTCAAGAGTAGGCATAGGGGTGTACAGGTCCTATTTCTTAGTGGTCGGTTTGGCAATAGCATAGGAAATGAAAGATTTGATATACTTTCTGACCTCCTGTCGAATTTTTGGCCAGTAGAAATGTTTTAGCAACATTGTCATTGTCTCTTCGATGTTGAAGTGTCCTCCCACCTGACTGTAGTGGGATTCCTAGATCAGCTTCGCTCACTCACTTGATGGAACACATATATGTCCTAGATGACACATCAACCCATATTGAAGATGGAAATTAGAAACAACTACATTTGCGCCCAACATTTGGTAGGTGGTGGTGAAGTCTGGGTCTGTCTCATAGATTTGGGCCATCCACAGGTCTCATGGCTGCAAGATTTTAGCATTGTTGTGAGTGTCATGACTGGCGGTTTGCTGAGGCAATCAACGACGAGGTTGGTGCTTCATTTTTTGTACTTGATGTTGAGGTGAAATTGCTACAAGTATGTGGACCACTTCTGATGGCGGTCATTCTACAATTTGCCTTGTGTCTACATGAGCTGAAGTGGCTTATGATCAGTGTGGATGATTGTCTCCTTCCAAATAATGTAGTGTCTCCATTGGTGACAAGATTGCACAATGGAGTACATTTTTTTGTTGTAAGTAGGGTACTTACAGACAACAACTGATATTTTCTCACTATGATAGGCCACGAGGTGGCCATGATGAGTGAGAACAACGCCCAAAACATATTCTGAAGCATTTGTCTCGATCTCAAAGGGTTGTTACAGGTCTGGTAGTGAAAGTACTGGGGTTGAGAAAAAGATTTTCTTCAAATCATCAAATGCTTGATGTTGGGACCGACCCCACACAAATTTATCCTTACCACCACCCATGGTTACTTGGATGAAGGCCTATGCAATATTTGAGAATCCCAACATGAACCTCGGGTAGAAATTGGAAAGGCCCAAGAAGCTCTGAAGCTTAGTGAGTGTGGTTGGGGCTGGACAATCACATATGACTTGAATCTTGGTTGGATCCACATGCACACCATGTTGATCATCGATGTAGCCCAGGTAATGGACCCTATCCATGTTGAAGGATTTTTTTTCCAAGTTGGCGTATAGCTTGTGCTGTCGCAGGGTGTGCATAACCTTTTGAATATGCTGCAAATGTTCTTCCCAATTCTTGCTGTAAATGAGAATGTCATCCATATAAACCACTATAAAAGTATTGGTGAATGGTCATAGGATATCGTCCATCATCCTCATGAAAGTGGCTGGAGCATTTTTCAAGCCAAAGCGCATGGCCAACCAATCAAAAGGACCTTCCTTTGACTTCAAGGCGGTCTTCCATACATCTTTTTGTTCTATCAGGACCTGGTGGTAGCCAGACCTCAGATCAATCTTACTGAAGTATTTTTCCCCCATGAGCTGATCAAGGAGGTCGTTGATTGGAGGAATCGGGTACTGGTTTCTGAATATGATTTTATTCAGGGCCCGATAATCAATGAAGAGTCACCATGCTCCATCTTTATTCTATACTAGCACGATTGGGCTTCCTCAAGGTGATGACATGGGACAGATGTGCCCCTTGTGGAGTAATTCTTATATTTGCCACTTTATCTCCTAATTCTCTAAATGAGAGAGATGGTAGACTATCCCATTGGGAAGCGGTGCGTTAGGGGTTATATTGATGGGGTGCTTGACCTGATAGTGCAGGGGCACCTTGGTAGGCGAGGATAATATATTTTCATATTCTTCCATGACCTTATTCACTTTCTTCTACTATGTGGAAAGGTTGTCCGTGGAGACCCTAGATGTGGTTGCGATCTTTCTCTGATTCTGGGAGCGAATCACGAAGAAGAAAAACTTCCCCATCTGAGAGATGACCTTCCTTCATTTCTTGGCAAATATAAAGAAAATAACACTAGGTGGGACTACCTTTGGTATCCTGTACAATTTCTTGTTCAAAGTAATAATAACACTGCGAGGCCTAGACTCATATACAACATGGCGTTTCCACAAATATGGTTGGTCCAAAATAACATTACAAACTTTGAGAGAGGAAACATCACACAATACCTCGTCTTTGAAGGGCTTGATGTCGTATGACATGAGACATTGTTGGCTAACACGGATGTCGCTTCCTTGGCAGAGCCCTTCGATGGTGTAGGTTTGCGGGTGTGGCATTGTCAGCAGGGAAAGTCGCTTTACAACCTCTAATGAGATGAGATTCTTTTGGCTACCGCTATCAACGATGAAGTGCATTTGGGTACCCTTCACCCACATTTGTGAATGAAAAAGGCGCTCTCCTTCCTCTGGCTCATCTGGTTCACCAAGATGGAGCTTGGTGGTGGAAACGGTAGCACTGGGTACTGCATCAATGATCTATCTCCCCATTTTTTGTTCCAACTCATAGTGAGAACCCGCATCTGATTAAGATCAGGCTTTCACCTCAGCCACCAACGACTTCTTTGAGCGACAATCATGAGTGTTATGCCAGGGGCTCTTATGGAAGTCACACCACTTCCTGGTATCTTTCTTTGTCTTTCTAGTGTCCTTCTTTGGTTGCAGCCTAGACTGGTTGTACTGAGGAAGTTCATATTTTCTCTATCCTTTTTTCTATGGGTTGGGGCCGCCCTTTCTTGGATTTTGCTGCAAGGGGTTCCCAGACCTAAATTGTCGCATCTTTTGTTTGAGCTTCTGCTTGATTTTGATGACATATCAGTAGGCCACACCCAAGGATGAGATGTCCAGAAACTCCATTTCATCCTGGATGTATCTATGTAGACCTTCGTGATACTTGAGCACCATATGTCTCTCATAATATTTTACACCCAGCTTGGTGCGCAAGGTATGTAAGATATGTGTGAACTCGTGCACTGCTTGGTCTCTTTCCTGCCGCAGTGTGGTCCATTTTGTATACATGTCGTTATAACTTCCAACATGGTAGTATTGTTCCTTAAAAGCATACTTTAAGGACTCTCGAGTGACCACAACTGTAAATAATGAGGGTTCCTCTGTTTCCTTCTTCTCATAGAAAGTTTCCCACCAATCTTTGACATCGAGAACGACTTTGAGGAGTGCAAAAGTAACCCTTTCTCTATTCAAGAAGTTATGGACAAAGAAATACCCTTCTAGCAGATTCAACCATTTGTCTACAACATATGAGTCTATCTGACCTTCAAATATAGGAATATAAAAGTTGATTTGTACCTTTAAAGGGGTGGTGCCTCCGTTTGAGGAATATGTGTCGCTTGTTGGTAGTCGCCGAAGGATTTGTGCAAAATTATCCATCATCTCGTTCCTCTGTTGTGTGAGGGATTCTTTGAGAAACATTTTGAAGGGATCTCTTGCCCCGTCATCTTTCTTTTATTTCTCCATGAGAGGTCACTTGGGTGTGGGAGATATTTTTTCCTCAAGATAAATAAGCTCAAGATCCAATTCTTTGTACCTTGACCTCATTGGGGACATGCATTAAGAATGACAAGGAGCAAATCGCTCCTATACCAATGATCCATATTTTATGAGAATAACGAAATGAATACAAATTATTATCAAAATATGATTAACACAGAATAACAAATATACAGTAAAGCTATTTTCTATTCAATAAGGAAATAAGCCGACATTATAAAATGTAGAGGAAACAAGCTTGCTAGAATGGTGGCGTCTTATCTCTGAGAAGAGATGTGACGACTGCACTGATTCGCTAGAAGATGATTACAATGAGGATCTCAATGCCTTTTTACAATAAACAGGAATGTCAAAAACCCTAGACATCCAAAGACCTAACCCTAGGAGATGAAGCACCAAAATTCACGTGGGCCCCGTTTGGGTAAGTTACTACATCAACTTCTCGGGGTCGTAACTTTTGCATATGATCTTCGTTTTAGGCGCATGATAGCTCATTAGAAAGGTATATCCTAGGAATAAACATGCTTACTATGTCAATCCCTACACATGTTGACTTTGGCGAGCCCTAAAAATGATTTTTAGGGCCTCAAAAAAGCCCCAGAATTCAGGGACCCGGAAACTAGGAAAAAACTGTCGAATTGGAAAACTACCAAAATGAGCCAGTTGGAATAGGTGGGAGGCTACTGGAATCCATCGCGATCAAAACTTCCTATAATATCCTGTTAAACCTAGAAAACCATGCAATCTCTTAAGAGTTTTAGGGCGAAGAAAATCTTGCATAGATTCAATTTTCTTAGGATCCACTCGGACACCATTCTTGCCGACAATATGACCAAGGTATTCCACTTCTTAGGCACCAAAGGAACATTTAGATTGTTTAACAAAAATTTGGTGCTTAGAGAGTATATGGTGAACTTGATTCACATGGGAGAGATGGGATGGCCAAGTTTTACTATAGATGAGAATATCATCAAAGAAAACTAAGACAAAATGACGAAGAAAAGGATGGAATACATGATTCATAAGACTTTGGAAAGTGGAAGGATAATTACACAATCCAAAGGGCATTACCAAGAATTCATAATGACCCTCATGAGTGTGAAATGAAGTATTGGGAATGTCTTCTTCTTTCATATGGATCTGGTGGTAGCCATAACATAGATCTAATTTTGTGAAGTACTGAGCACCACTCAATTCATCCAAGAGGTCATCAATGTTAGGAATGGGGATTTTTTCTTTGATTGTGAATTTGTTGAGGGCGTAGAAATTAGGACACATGTTCCAAGTACCTTCTTTATTGATTAAGATGACCACAAGGGAAGAATAGGGGAAAGCACTGGGACGGATAACATTGACTTCTAGAAATTCATGAACAATTTTCTCAATTTCATTCTTCTGGGAAAAGGGATGATGATAAGGCCGAACATTGGGAGGAAGACTGTCCAGGATGAGAGGGATGGAATGATCATGGAATCCACGGGAATGGGGAATTTATTTGGGAGTGGTAGAAACAACTTGGTGGTGGGATATGATAGATTAGAGGCTAGGATGCACAAAATGTGTCTCAACAACATGGATGGAGTGGAGTTGGGTTATAATTCCTGAATGACCTTTTTTGAGGACATTTTCCATGTGATGGGAACTAATGATCTCAGGGGAGCCTGTTGTGATGCCTTGCAACTTATATTGTTGTCCCTCTTGTTGGAATTGCATGGTTAGGTTCTTAAAATCTTTGAGAATAGGGCTTAGAGTGAGAAACCATTCAACACCAAGAACAATGTCACAACCACCCATGTCTATAGAAAACATATGGGATTTCAGGTGATACTGACCAATTTGGAGCCACATATTTTCACATCGTCACCCACATTTCATGGAACCACCATTGGCAATCATGATTTGAAAACATTGATGGCACGGATGTAACAATTGACTTCCTGGGAAATGCGGTGATGAATAAAGTTATGGGGGATACCATTGTCCACAGGGATGATGACTTTCCTATTTTTGATGTAACCAATTAATTTGAGATTCTAGGGAGTAAAGAAGATAGTGAGGGAATTAAGTGAAATCACCAGGTAAACATTTGGTGGATCAGAGGGTGGGGTGAGGTCAGATGGCGGTGGTAGTTCCTCCATAGGAGGAACAACATATTCTTCATAAATATCCTCAGTCACAACCATAAAAATATTTTGTTCCTTACACTTGTGCCCGGGAAAATATTTTTCATCAAAATTATAAAAAATACCCTTGAGTTGACATTCAACCATTTTAGCCTTGGTTAATTTATGGATCTTGAGGGGAGTTGCAGGAGGGGCATAATTGGTGGGTTTAGGGCAAGGAGGAAAGGACAGTTTGCAGGTCAGGGCAGATACAATCTATTGTGCTTCCTTGGATTGTTGAGTATCTTCCAACCAAGTGTGGGGGATTTCCATGAGAACATGGGCACAAATTTCATCTTTGAGGCCACTGATAAATAATTCCATCACAAAATCATCTGACATGCCCTTTGTTCTAAAATCCAAGTGGTCACATGTGGAAATAAAGTCTTCCACTGTTCTAGACTACTTTAACTTGGTCAAACAACCTAAATGGTGGGTGTTAGAGTCAAAGAGGTCATAAAGTTTGGCCACAAAATGTGTCAAAGAAACATACCCTTGGCGTTCCTTTTTTCACCATTGCCACCATTTCCATAGTTCTAGATCCATATGTAGGACACCATAATGAATAATGGATAAATCATCAGTAATTCCATTCAAAGATAAATAATGTTCCAGTTGGGTGACCCAACCTGTGGGATCCGATCCATCAAATTTGTTCACCTCAATTCTGGGAGGACAGAGGTCTCGAGAAAAGTGGGTAGGATGAGTACCTTGGTAATGGGAAGAGTCATGGTCATCCTTATAAGTTAGTTGTTCAGAGGAGGAAGGGTTCTGGAAATGGCCCATGAAGTGTTCTTTGAGGTCTTTGATGTGGGAACATTGTTCCTTGAGGATCTCAATAGTTGAATTGATTGAGCTAAGGCTGGGATTAATATTCTTGATGTATTCCTGGTTCTATTGGGTGTCAACTTTCTCGGGCTCGTGTGGTAGCCATTTTGAAAAATGAGCAGGAAAATGGTATAGGAGAAACAAAATGGGTCTGGAGAGGTGGGTGGGAGGGTGTCAAATGATAGGTACCACTACGCTCAAGGAAAAAAGGGGGATCCAATGGGATAGGGTCCAAATAAGGGTGTCAGAGAAGCGTTGGGTCCACAAAAAACAATTGTGTTAAAAATGATAGGTATCACTGGAATCGGGGTGAAGAGAGGAACCCAGTGGGCTAGGTACCAAAGAAGTGTGTTGGAGAGACCATTATTCTTGTTTTTTTTTTACTCGTGCAGAGTTATACTCCGATTTGAAGAATACAACAGTGTTGAAATTCCAAAATTATTAACAAGAAGAAATTTGTAGTAATTTCACAACTCGAATGCAGGAGGCACAATTGCGAAACAATAGATCTTGTCTGTTCTGTTTTTGTTTCCTTGACAAGGGTTAGGGTATGAAGGGTGTATATAGAAACATGTTTTCCCTATGCTATAACTCTCTGATATAGATGCAGGGTACAACAATAGTACTCAGCCCAATATCTCAGGGCACCAACTAAGGAGGCTAGACCGTGCCCTTAGCCATACTACCCAACTACCCATGTACTAGAGAGTATCTTTAGGATTGGTATTCTTTGTGAAACTATAGCAGTCAGATGACCGATTAATTTATATATGGAGGGCTTAAGGAGATCAAGGCTGATTCGTATACAAGTGTTGTCTGATGCGCTACCACTCGAAGGGGCACCAACAAGGGTTACAAGGGTGACCAACAGATGTGCGCTTAAGTAACACTTCTATTTCTTGCATGTATGACTCCCCAACCGTGGTTTTATGCGCGTAACGACAGATCTCTATAGCTTTAAGACGTCGGAACACGTCTCTACCCTAAAAAAAATTAACCCACAATTTTATGCCAAGGAAAGTGCTTTGATATCATTTGTACTCTTCCAGATATAAAATAGTATGCAAAACATATATATTTTAGCTAGAAATGATAGAAAAATAATGATATAACCAAAACAATACCAGAATAACACCAAAAAGAAAACCTTGATTAATGATAGCAATGTTCACTTGCCTCTTGAGGGGGTAACCTATAGTAGAGAAAAAATCTATTACAGTAATATCCAAGACAATATTTCTCATACCCTCTACTCCTATTTATACTCAATCTATCTATCCAAAAGAACAATCTAGAGGAATATCCTTCTAGAAGTGGAAGCGTCTATTAGGTCTTCTTACATTTGACTTAGTCTTCCTTATTGCTAGGCCTTATTAATATTGGCCTTTATTACATGGAATTATATTATTCTACCAACGTGAGGGGTTAGGGAGGTTAGGTGGCTAACGATTAGGTTTTTGGATGTCTAGGCTTTTGTCATTTGCGAGTAATGTTAAAAAGGCCTATGGAGCCTCATTGTAATCATTATACTCAGACAAATGCGAGTAGTAGCCACATCTCTTCTCAGAGATAGCTACCACCATTCGAGAAAGTTGTTTTCAGTTGTGCAGTTTTACAATTTGAGCCTATTCTATTTATTCAATAGAAGTTACTGTTCAATCGATATATGTTGTTATTATATTCAACCTGTTATTCATTTCGTTCCGCTCATAAATCTGGATCACTTGGGAGGATCTAGGGAAACCTCATTTAGTGTACTCCCCAATCTAGCTGAGAATGGAAAACCAATACTTCATTTTCCCAGTAGGTAAGCTAAAAGATGTGGATGTAGATGTTGTGTGAGTTAAAACAACAACTGATTTCAAAGTGATTGAAATCATGGGAGACAAAGACTCCTACCCTACCTTATTAGGAATTGACTGAGCCTATGAAAATTATTTTGTCATTGACTTAAAGAGGGACACCATGACATTTGAGGCGGGTGGAATAAGGTATTCCAGCCCTTAGAT
Organism: Picea engelmannii; assembly: GCA_009831015.1. Classification (NCBI taxonomy): domain Eukaryota; kingdom Viridiplantae; phylum Streptophyta; class Pinopsida; order Pinales; family Pinaceae; genus Picea; species Picea engelmannii. The sequence continues at coordinate 1,613,784 of ML778519.1, forward strand.
TTGTACTTGGGACCTAGATATACTGAGCCAGTGAATAATAACATGGAGTAAGAATTTATTGACTAGTTATACACTATACACATGGGAATGAGGTCAGTTTATATTAACCTCACTGTAGATGGATATATAAGTTAGAGATGTATACAGTGAACCGATGAGGACTCAGAACTGGCTTTTGATAGATGAAAACAAGGTTCATACAAAATATTCTCAAGACATTGCGTAACTATTAGGGAAACGAGATGGATTGGAATCTAGATAAGGAATCACCCAACATATGATGGTACTTTATAGTTGGACAGATTTCTTACTGACATAGAAGGAAAATTTGTGCCAGATCAAAGAATCTTAGTTTTTTATATAGCTTTGAAGGATACCCTGGCTAGATTGTGGGCCATTCATAGAGCCTTAATTATAGATTGGGAGGATGCAAAGAGAGTTATTTGATGCAGATTCCTCAGTAGTGATCAATTGACAAAAGATATGAACAGGTATTTTCAAGGTACACAATTGTTTGATGGGAAGTCTGAATCCAGAGTGCATGTTGATCACTTCTTAAAGCCATGGCGACTTGTGGAAGTACCTTCTCGAATATGGGTTCAACTATTTTTCCACTTGTTAGGTGAGATTCCAAAATCTTGGTACACACATGAAGATATCAAAAGACAAACAAGTTGTTGACAAACCTTAAAAGAACAACTTTTCATAGAATTCTCCTTCGCTGGTAAGTCCCTTGAGCTTCACGTGGTCCTTCAAAAAATTCAGGAGATGCTATTTACTAACATTTGTAAAAACAGATCAATCCCAATAGTATGTTCTGATCATGGCCATTTTCTTTAGTCCAATCGAGGCCATAACCCCATTAGAATACCTGTAGCATTTTGTAAAATTGATAAAGTCTTGGAAGAATCTAATGAATTAGAAGAACTTAGAAACCTGAATGTCAAAGAAACAATAGGTACCAGATAAATTCAGGATACTATACCCAGTCATACTTGTAGCTCCTATAATCATCCCCTGAAGTTTCGGAAAGTAAATATAGGGAGTGAATAACATCCTAATATAGCTTCTATAGGATATTACTAGGATGAGCAAGCCATAAATGAAGTCTAGAGCCTGTTGCGGGAATATGAGGAATTATTCCCAAAAACCTTCTCAGAACTGAAAGGAATAAGAAGATCCATGGGGGAGATGAGGATCAAGCTGAAACCTGACTCAAGACCCATGAAGCACAGACCATATCATCTCAATCCCAAAGTAAAAGAGAAGGTCAAGAAGGATGTGGAAAAAGTGTTGGCGGTAGGACTAATCTTTCCTATCAAAGAAGCAGAGTGGGTTAGCCCCATAGTAATACAGATCAAGAAGGATATATAATACATTTGAGTCTATTTTGACTATAGGAGTACGGATTTTTCATGTGTGCATGATATGTTTCTGACACCCTTCAACAATGAGGTGTTAGATTAAGTTGTGGGGAAAAAATCTTATTCATTTACAAATGGATTCTCGGGGTACCACCAAGTCATAATTTCATAAAAAGACAAGAAGAAGACCACATTAATAACTTAGTGGGGGTCATTTGCATACAATGTGATTCCTTTTGGCTTAAAGAATGCCCCTACATTCTTCTCCAGGATTGTTATAGAAACATTTTGTGACTTCATACACAAGTTTCTAGAAGTCTACATGGACGATTAGAATGTATACAGTTTGCTAAAGAAGAATGTAGGGATATTATGGTTGATGTTTGATATATGTCGAGAATTAAATATATCTTTGAACCTAAGGAAGTGTATTTTCTATGTACCTCATGATAATATTCTAGGACACATTGTTTACCAAGAAGGAGTCCTAGTGGACCCAATTAAAGTTGTGGTTTTCCTGAACATGTCGTCACCTACAAGTGATAAACAATTATGCTCGACGCTTGGGCATACATGATACTACCATAGGTTCATCAGAAGATATGCAAGTATCATTGTACCACTGGAGAGACTACTGAAGAAGTCTGAAGCATTCCGCTGGATAATTGAATGTGGCAAGGATTTTAATATCCTTAAAGAAAAAATTAACACTGTACCCATTTTTGTATACCCCAACTGGGAGATTGAATTCCATGTACATGTGGACACATTAGGTATCACCCTGGGAGCCATTTTAGCATAACCATGAGAAGGGAATATGGACCTCCCTATCTAATTTTCTAGCATAAAACTATCTCAAGCTGAACAAAACTACACAAAAACTTAAAGGGAAGGTCTAGCCATGGTTTATGCATTGCAAAAATTTAAAAACTATTTACTAGGCTCTCATTTTAAGTTTTTCACTGACCATTATGCGTTGAAGTACCTAGTTAATAAGTTCATCCTTGAGGGAAGCATTTGCAGGTGGATCTTACTCTTTCAGGAGTTTTCATTTGAAGTAATTGTCAAGCCTAGAAGATGTAATGTAGGTCTGGATGAACTTAAAAGACTGGAATAATGGGAAAGTGGAGGAGCAATGGATGATCAACTCCCCGATGTGGACTTGTTTTGGATTGAAGCCATCCCATATAATATTTAATAAATTGCTTCCTTCCTCAGCTCAAGGACCCGTCCATAAAATTATTTTGCAACCCAGAAATGACATTTGATGGTTCGAGCAACAAAATACCAATTGATTGCGAGGAATTCTATAATATGGGACTAGAAATAATTCTCAGAAGGCGTGTCCTAACCCATTAGAAGAAATATATCCTATTGGAGTTCCACAATGGATTTGCACGAGAAAATGTTGTAGGGAAAGTTACATCACAGATGGTACTTCAAGTTGGGTTATGGTGGCCAACATTATTCAAGGATGCTAAAGCTTATGCTAGATCTTATGACATTTTACAATGAGTAGGGAAGCCATCATGCATAGATGAATTACCTCTTCAACTGGTTAGAGAACTATAGGACTTTGAGAAGTGGGTTGTAGACATTGTTGGACCAATTAATCCACCCACCAAACATTCAAAGGCTAGATATATCATCACTGCAATAGAATATCTCATGCACTGGGATGAATCAGAGGTAGTTTAGGACTGTTCAACAGATACAACTGCTAGATTCATATTTGAGAACATCATTTCCTGATTTGGATGTCCTAGGATCCTGACCAGTGATCAAGGTAGTCACTTCATCATTAGTAAAATCACAACATTTAAGACATAATTCCTCATCTAGGACCATAATAACAATCCTTATCATCCATAAGCTAGTGCAACAGTAAAGGCATTCAACAATATTTTGGAAAGAGGACTAACAAAGGTGTGTTGTGAAAATAGGGAGGACTAGGATGATAGAGTTCCAACATTCTTATGTGATTATAGGACTACTACAAAGAATTTGTACAAGTATGCCCCATTTCAATTGGTCTACAGTAAGGAAGATGTTCTATATTCAGAGTTTATTGCCTCTAGTCTCTATATAACACATGATACACATATGAAAAATGATGAATCGGTTGTGCAAAGGACTGTAGACTTCCAAAAACTTGAGGAAGATAGATTCTTACCTGGTTTTCATCAGTTAGTGGAAAAATATAGGCAGAAAGCTTGGCATGACAGATGCATTTAGTCCAATAGGTTTTTGTAAGGGAATAAGGTACTCCTATATGATAGTTGTTATCAGAAACATCTAGGAAAGTTGTGCATGAATTGGTAAGGTCCATTCCTAGTTGTTGAAATTCAATAATCTGGTGTAGTCAAGCTAGCACAACTAGATGGTATCCTTTGACTAGGGTGGGTGAATGGAACATGCCTAAAGCCCTACATTTCCCACACTTGACAGAGGGACCGTTTCTATAGTCCAAGGTAGTTTTTACAATAGTTTGATTTTGATTTTCTATTGTAAAAGTTTTTTTAGATGTAATAACATTGGAGTGTGCTCAGTGGCACCCCAACATATGTTTTCTCAGTCTAATAGTTCGATATTTTTAGACATTCTTACTCAACATCACATTATCAGATGAGTCACTGATCCACTCAATCATACACATAAATCCATCAACGAATCACATTGTGGTAAGGGGGGATTGAATCTGAAATATATTAATGAATAAGCATTAATCACATCACGTCCAGTTGTAACCCTTAGGTTAACCATCGAAAACTATCAATATGTCCTATCAAGTCTTAAAAATTCCATGTATGGGTAGATTCTCTCGATATTCTTGCCACAATTCTCAACCGTTAAAACGATAAGTCCCTCATGTCAGCCACATGTTGGTAAGGCCACCCATTAAAGTCAGGATCCATTCAAATATTTTACCCTGTTATTAGTCCCGTTAGACATTCACGCCATAGATTGAATTGCTGGCTTAATTACTTGATCATTTATGACCAATTATCTATTTACCCCTTTACCTCATCTATAACATCCCGCAAGATTATTTTGAATGACACACTGTTAACTTAGCTTCTCTCTATCCTTGATTTTAACGCACCCTAGTACATTATGAGTAGCCTCTTTCCCCCCAATTTAGTGTGTTTACTAGTGCTCCATATTGATAATTTTGAGAATAGTGGGAAGACGAAGCTCAGTCTCAAAAGAAGCAGTCCTAAATGAGCCCTGTGATCCTAGAATCGAGCTGCTAGGAGATGTCAAAGGGAAGGCTGAGCAAGCGAAAATGCTCGAGCTCGATCTAACATATACAATGTTATTCCCAGAGATGAATATTTATGTGTTATAGGAGACATGTTCATATCATATGGAGGAGGTGCAATTCATCCCAAATCCTGACTTTGTTAACATGTTCAACTCCACTATCATGCACCTCCAGGATCTACCAATGTCCGGGACCATTTATGAACTTGCGTGATGCACCAAGTTCCTGATAAGAAGAGTTCAAAACCATAGTTTATGTCTTGTAAAGAGATATCCTATACATGCATAGGATATCCATCAACTCATAAGACTGTCATTGGAAGGAGAGGATGTATCTAAAGGATTTCAAGGGCCAGACAAGCATGGAAAAAAGAAGGCTGAAATCATCTTGTATGAACGATTCCATACCCAACGTGGGGTCATACAATGAAAATTGAGTCAATCATCCCAGAAATGGTGAGAATGACTTTCTATGTAATTTCTAGCAAGGTCATGCACTCATAATAGAAGGGTGCATGCATGTTGTATGCCATGTTGGTGGCATATTTCTACGCAAATGATGCAGTCTTCAACTAGTGTAGTTACTTGTTGGAGGAGTTCCTCATTTATTGTGAGAAAGTTTAGGAGAAGGGTAGAACCTTCATGTATGGATACCTGCTTCTATCCTTTACAATGTTGAAGTGGCGGTCACCCATGGGTAGACAACTAGCACTTGCATACAAATGGCGCATCGCAAAGATGTTTGAACCTTGGAATGCAAGGTCACACTCTTAGAATATGGAATTCAATAATGTTGTGTTCATGAAGTGGTACACTCAGCTGATTGATGCCACCCAAAGGATGTGCATACCACAGGAAATTTCTACCCAAGGCATGCAAATCCCTCTAATTTCCACACGAGGCCATCACTGCTCTATTTAAATGAAGAAATATTGGAAAAATAGGTTATGTCATGGCCATGAGTTAAACGCAACCTCTGCAAGTTGGGAATGAATTATATTTTACCGTCATAGATCTTCAAGAAGAAGAGTTCGATAGAGGAAGTCGGGTCGAGTTATGGAAAAGTATATCTATTGCTGAAGTATCCAGTGCAATCAGACTCAGAAGAAGGCAAAGAACACTAGCTGCAGTGGCGCAAAAGGACCTTATTAGGATGCCCCAAGATTCTGAATGAGGTGGTACTCTCAAGTAAGACCGTTAATGAAATTTTAGTTTTTTCCTTTGCAAGGGAGGTTCCTGCTAAAAAACCTAGAACTGGCATTTTCCCGCAGTTAGTCAAACCAAAGTCACGAAACCTCATCCCATATCTAGTGCTCTACATCACTCCCGAGAATCCACTCATGTTTCCCATAATGTTATTCATATTGTATATGACCCCAATCAAGATCCCAACACATATTCCACTTTAATTGTCGAGCAAGACCCACCACCACCATCCAAGGATACCACAATCCCACTGCCACCCAAATCACCAGAACCCATGCAATTAGACATCCCAGAGAACGTTGGGAACCTTGAAGATATTCTCCTCTCAACTACTATCACACCAATCGAGTCAAATATTCTAGTTGTGACCACATGTCCCACTCCCAGGTTCTCAGTCTCCAAGACCAGAGATTAGTTTCTGCTGGGTCGGGACAGGACCCTAGAAGTTCCACTCACAACAAGGAAAACAACTCAACAAGAGATGGATTCTCAAGTAATATAGGAGACTCATTCAGGATAGAGCACAAATTTGTTGAAAGAGCAATTCAAGCCAATACTCGAAGATCTACAACTGTGCTTGGAACTATTATAGCTCTGCCTGGCGTAGACGAAAGCTATCACATTACTTTCGATGTCCCTGAAGAACAAAATGTCCTAGAATTTTTGGGGACCATCCCATGATAAGAAGAGGTTGATACACCCTCAGAACAATCCATGGAAAATAATATTTTTCTTCAAATTAGACTCCCATTAGAAGCTATAGTCACATCATGTTAGCTAGCTCACTTGATGAAACCAGAGCTAGAAGGATTGATTATACCCTTTACCGATCACTTGGAGCAATGAATTCAACAATCCAAAAATAAAGTTTAATTCTGGAGATATGAAGGGACGACGGAATAAAAAAAATGGATGGATGAGGAATATTTAAAAATCCATGCGAAGCAGAAAATGGAGAAAATGAAGGAAAAGTTAATAAAGGTATGGCTGACTTTCAAGAAAGCAACACCTTAGCTGCCAGATTTCAGTTGAACCGAAGAGCCAGAGAAGTATATCAAATTAGTCCAGGAAGCATGGGAGGTGTTGAAAAACCGAGCAAAGAATATTCAAGAGCAGTTGGAGGGAATGAAGTTGAAGACTGAGGCACATCCCAAAGAACCCCAACAACAACTAGAAAGGGTTGTCTTGGAAGGAAAAGACACTAGAGACTTGTTGCATAAGAAGATTGTTGAGTGCACTACCATCTTCAAGGAAGTCATTGATTGGATGGGTGTGATAACTCAGTGCAACCAAGCACTAGACACATTAAGCACAGAAATCCAAACCCTTAGCGAAGAAGCTGCCAAATCACATGATCCTTTGGGAAAACAAGAAATATTTGATGAGATCCAACAGGCCAACAACACTTTGAATTCCCTGTTTGAAGCTCAAACAACGACCAAGGAGGAATTAAAATCCTTTCATCCATTAGTACAAATTGCATACCTTTAGATGCATCTGGTGGAGACACTAGAAAATGCAAAATGGAATGCTCTTATCACATCAAATCCAAAGGAGTTCAACACTAGAGAAACTCAACAGTTTGTATCAAATGACTCATTGCTTTCTAGGAAGTGGCAAGACAAAATTGAACATTTTTAGGAGATCAGGGAGAAATCCCTAGAACGAGTTCTAGACTTGGGCCCTTTGTTTGAAGGATCCAAGGAAAAAACAACTCGAGTCAGGGATGGAAGCAAGTCGAAAGAAGAAATAAAATACACAAAGGATTACATGCCAAATCAAAGACCACAAAAGAACCAAAGAATTGACTCGGGGCGAGTCAAGGATTGTGGCCAGGGCCTATTGGGCCCTTCATTTTGATGATAAGAATTTGCGCAAGCTACCATAGATTCATAAAACCAAGCAAAGTAAGGAAAATAAGGCTGAGTGAAAGAGCGCACAACAAAAAGGCATTGGAACAAAATCATTTGGAGGCTAGCGTATAATCAATTGTGGGAGGAGCAGTTGAAACATAATCAGGAAGAGAAGACAACTTGCAGGTTCTCAAACAACAATACATGATCTTATTGTAATCAGGTTGGGTAAGGAGAATGGAGTAGTAAGACATGGTTTTTGAGCCAGATGCAGAATGGCATGAGAACTATTCTTGTATTATTTTAGAGGTAGTAAGGGCAAGGGACTAGAGAGAATACGATCTGGTCTAGTACTATTTTGAGATGTACTTGTTTGTCCTCTCTAGTATGAATTTGTATATGACTAATATAAGTTGCGCATGTATTTTTAGGAATGCCTATGTTATAATATAATGCTAATGGAGATCAAATTTTAAAATAAGACACTTGTCTATGATGATTTTTGTGTCCATAGAATGATATTATGTTCTGTCGGTTATGCATGATGCTTCAATATTTCTTTATGATGTTTTTCACAACTCTATTCTTTTGTATTGGGTTATTAGGTGTTAAATACTATGATATGGTTAATCTATCCTACGCAAAAATAGTAGTAATCTTGATAACATGTAGATCTGAATAAGAATTCATCTTACCCTTCCCTGATTCTCATGTCTCAGTCATGCTTCAGTTGAGAATTCTTACCTTTAGGGAAGATGAAAATGATAGTTCATTAGACTACACCGATACCCTTGTTTTGGTAACCTGAAAAGGACCCTGGTATGACAAAATTTGCACCAACATCATCCTCATTGATAGTGGAAACACCCATAATTGTATTCATTGCCGCATTTCCCAAGAAAATAATTTCTATACCTGAGCAGTCAACAACTTTCAAATCATGATTGCCAATGGTAGGTCCATGAAATGTGGGGGAATTGTGAAAATGTGTCTCCAAATGGGTCAGTACCACATGAAATCTCATATGTTTTCTATTGACATGGGTGGTTGTGACATTGGTTTGGGTGTCGAATGGTTAAGGACTTTGGGCCCCATTCTCATGGATTTTAAGGAATTAACCATGCAGTTCAACCAGGAGGGCCAACAATATGAATTCCAAGGAATAAAAACAGGCTCCCATGAGATCATCAATTCCCATCGCATGGAAAAGCTACTCAGAAAAGGTAATTCCAACATTATTACAGAACTCCATTCCATTCAAGCCATTGTGACAACCTCTGTGCCTCCTGACCTCCAACCCATCATCTCAAAACATCAATTTATTTTTTACACTCCCTAGGGAATTCCTCCTTCCCATGGTTTTCATGATCATCCCATTCCCATCATACCCAGTGTCCTTCCTCCCGATGTTCATCCCTATCATCATCCCTTTTCACAGAAAAATGAAATTAAGATTTTTTTTTAAGAATTGCTTGCCCCATCCATTATCCGTCCTAGTACTAGACCCTATTCTTATCATTTGGTCATGGTAATTAAGAAACAAGGCTCTTGGCGCATGTGTCGTGACTTTTTCACCCTAAGAAAACTCACCATCAAAGATAAATTTCTCACTCCTGTCATTGATGATATCTTGGATGAATTAAGTGGTGCCCAGTTCTTTACTAAACTTGATCTTCACTCTGGCTACCAGTAGATATGTATGAAAGAGGCATAAATTCCTAAGACCACACTTCTAACTCATGAGGGCCACTGTGAGTTCTTTGTAATTCCCTTTGGCTTGCGTAATTCTCCCTCCACTTTCCAAAGCCTCATGAATCATGTCTTCTGTCCTTTTCTCCAACATTTTGTCTTAGTTTTCTTTGATGATATTCTAATTTATGGTAAGATCTAGACAACCCATATTTCTCATGTGGATAAAGTTCTTCATCTACTCTCTTAGCATCAAATTTTCCTCAAACAATATAAATTTTCTTTTGGAGCCTTAAAAGTAGAGTACTTGGGTCATATTGTTGGCAAGGCATGTGTCAGGGTGAATCCTAAGAATATTGAAGCTATGCAGGATTAGCCTTTCCCTAAGACTCTCAAAATATTGTGTATTTTTCTGGGTTTAACATGATATTATCGCAAGTTTGTTAATAATTATGGAAATATTTTGGCGCATCTCATTACTCTCCTTAAATTTAATTCTTTTACTTGGACTCCAGTAGTTGATCATTAATTTCATGCTTTGAAGATGACTATTTGCACCACTCCTGTGTTGGCCCTTCTCGAATTCACAAAGACCTTTTTCTTGGAATGTGATGCTTCTAGGACAGGAATTGGAGCATTCCTTATGCAAGATGGATGGCCTTTGGCCTTTACCAACAAACAACTATCATAGTGACATTTGGGCCAATCAATATATGAAAAGGAAATGATGGCTATTCTGCATGCAGGGGATATATGGTGCCCTTATCAATTGGGGAAACAATTTCAAATTAAGACAAATCATCAGAGCCTCAAGTATTTTTTGGAGCAATGTATATAATCCTCAAAGTAACAAAAATGGGTGACTAAGATCTTTGGATATGATTATGAGATCATTTACAGGAAAGGAAAAGACAATGTGGTTTCTAACTCTCTTTCAAGAAAATATGAATATGAAGGGTACATTTTTTCCCTCTCCTACATTGTACCAGAATGGCTCCAAGATGTTCTCTAGGAATGGATAAAAGATCCCAAAATTTTGACTTTGATCCAACAATTGCAAGACAATTCTCTAGTTTCCCCAAGGTACTCATGGCACAATGATGAGCTTTGCTACAAAGGTCATATGTATTTAAGTAAATAGTTACAAATTAAATCCATAGTGCTTGATGAGCTTCATGATACACCCATAGTTGGGCAATCGGGGATTATCAAAACCTATGACAGGGTCAAATGCTATTTTTTCTGGGATTGTATGAAACAATATGTTCACACTTTTTTGGCAGAATGTGATGTTTGTTAATGCAACAAGGGAAAAAATGTCAAAGCCTCGGGCACACTACAACCACTTCCGATACCACCCGCTATTTGGAGGGATATCTATATGGATTTCATTGCTGGCTTACATAAATCGAGAAATAAGTGAGTCATCATGGTGGTAGTTGATCATCTTTCCATGTATGCTCATTTATGTTCTCTTCAACACCCTTTGACCGCCTCCACTGTGGCTCAAATTTTCATGAATCATATCTTCAAGCTTCATGGAATGCCCCATTCTATTATTTTTGATAGAGACCCCAATTTCACCAGCAATTTTTGGCAAGAATTGTTCAAGATATAGGGCACATAATTGCATCTCAACACCACTATTGGTCTCCAGTTTTGATCATGTTTTTGCCTATACTATATCACAAAGACCTCCATTTCTATACCCAGTACCACCCCTTTTGGCCTTGTTTTGACATAATTGACATCTCCCTACCATCCAATGGGGTTACTTAAGGTATCTTTACATTTCAAGCTATTTTTATGCATTTTGATGCTTTAAATTGATATTGGAACTAATGTCGCTTGGGTTAGGTACCACTTCTATTTTTGGAACAGGATTGCCAGTACCAGGTACCGACTCGTACCCCGTGGAGATACCAATGAAGCCGCTCAAGATCCATGCGTTATGGTCAGAATGGGAGACAGAGAGATTCACATGACAGATGGAGTTACCGCTCACAGGATGATTGAAGGCATAATGAAAATCGAGTCGTTAATTCTTCATTGTTCACACTTCGTGACACTACATGTCACGAAGATGTGAAGACCATTTTAAAATTGATTCCAAGCTATTTTCGGATCCGGGGATCCGTTTGTTTTTATGTATTTTGCTTTAGACTGTTATGAAGAGGATTGGTATATAACCAAGAGGTCACTCCTAATAGACGGTTGGATTATGTTATGTCTTGAACACATGTTTCTGAATACAAAACTGTTGTTGCGTTATGTTACTTGACTGATATACGATTTGAGTATTTCTTTCCCGAGTTAATGAAGCGTGAAGTTTACACAGTGATTACATAGAATGAAATAGTTGGTTCTGGTTATTACTTACAATGTTTGTGCCGTTTGGTTGGGCCCGCCAAACAGGTGCAAGTCACTGCTTTACTTTGTCATAGATTTAGTTATTTCAGTGTGTTAGTGTTTGCTTACATGATAGTTTACAGTTTCAGAATTAACTCGTTCAAAATCGTGTTTATTTATTCTTCAACTGAATCGTTCCAGCATACTGATATCTTTTGAG
>ML778519.1:1633316-1677686 GCA_009831015.1 Picea engelmannii
CAACAAATCTCACTCCATCGACATCAACACCTTATCTGGAGCAGAGGTTAGAGACTATTTAGCACCCTGGACTCTGCATGCCTTAATGGCAGATGTCTTTGCTAACAGCCATGGGAATACACCAATGTCTCTTGGTTGATAGATCCTATAGGTGACTCAACGCCAACACCTCTATTCGTACCTACTAGGATGTGCTGTAGGTACCTTGAGGCCCATTGACATCACAGGTGGGTCATCTCGCATCGGTTAACAACATTCATTAATGGCTGGTAATCCGATGATTTCTGTTTGTGTTCGACTCCAGAACATCTATCCACACAAATCAGACTTGTACCATGGGTGAAACTTTGAAGCTATTGAAAACATGATTTTAGTTGATCCTTTGTAGGCCAGAACAAAATCCAGGTTCAGGGGTCCTCCTCAGATAATCTGATGTTATACACAGGAAGTTTTTCCCAGAACGGTATTATTTGTTCAAATTCTTCTGCAGATTCCTGAGTGTTCCATTAGTACCAGTCAGTACTAGCACAGAGTTCATCAGTCACAGGTTCATCAGAAATATCAGAGCAGCTACAATTTTCACGCCCTTCAAATCCAGACTTAACTTCAAAAGACAATTCCACAACAAGACTTGCATACCGATGGGGAGAGGTACTGTAACTCAGGTGTGCTTAGTTCGTATTGATTTATTGTATTAATTTGCATACTAATAAGTTTGAACTAAGGGTGCCTTGATTACTCCATAACGTTCCATCATTTCCATGACCTGTACCTAACGAACTAACCTACCATGACATTTCATGTCATAAAAACACACCACATTACCGAAACTGAGTTCAATTTTACTTGGATATGATAACTCTACACCCTCGTACGAATTTCATCATGTTCCGACACCCTATCTATCTCCATGACAATTCAAATATTTTCATATGATTTTCTTCCCGATTCCATTCTCCATCACATTCTCTCCCTTCGTCGCCCTCATCCAACCTTTGCTGCCACCGATAGACTTCCCCTATGATACCAAGTAGAGCCATGGTAGCGAATCACCATGAACCAAAAACATACGCCAACTCAGAAGACCTTCCGAAATATGAGGCAACCAGAGATATTTTTAAGCAAGCGGGGTGGTAGCTGTTTTTGAAGACGTTTGATGGATATAACGATGCAATCATGCTCCAATTTTCTCTGCATTTTGAGGGTGGATCCGCCAAAGTGGGCGAGCTCGAATTCGAGGTCACGGAGAAGTTCATTTCAGATTCAATTCAATTGCCCACCACAGGCCAAAGATGGACAAAGGGGTAGCCGGTTGATAAAACGCTCTGTACAAAGTTGTTGAAACCTCAGTACCGGGGAACACAATGGTCCGAGGGAACATCGCAGTCTTGGCTGGAACCACAGTGGGCTCAATTTTTGGCCATCCTCCAGCGTTACCTTACGTGTGAGGGTCAATATACCATCATATTCCCCTGCCATGCTCGACTTCTGTTACACTTCACAGGTACTCTGTTAAACATACCTTTCTTTTTGTTAAAAAGTTTAAAAAGGATGGCCGAACAGGTCCAAAAGGATAATGAGTTTCGAGGGAGTTTATTTCACCTTGGTCTAGTTAAAATATTGATTACATCTGCCCTGTCGAAGAAGAAAGAATCCTGGGATCTATTCACTGTAAAAACCCTCGCTCGTGCCCAGTCCAAAGATAAGAGTGTGAAGCCCGTTCCCCCACACAAAAAGTTGAACTCCAAGAAAAAGAAGGTCAAAACCCTGACTAAAGACTATGTTGGAGACCCTGAACCAGAACCCCCAATTGATGACGAAGTAGAAACCAATACTGAAACTGGGAATGACGCCACACCTACAGGGGCAAACATTGAAATCCCGAGTTCTCCCCTAGCTGCTGAGAACATAATTGATGTGGAGAAACTAGCAGAATCGACTGACTAGCCTCGGAGGAATCCGAAAAGAAAATGTAAAAGCGTATTATCGGGAATGGACAACTTGGTGCCCAGTTACCCTCCACAAGAGAGATTGGAAAGTATGGATGGTCACAAGGAGGCTCCAGAGCCCTCCGAAATGACCTGGACTCTGTCCCAATTCATTCGAAAAAACCGTAAAACAAATCGGCAGGCTACTACGCCCAAAGGAATTGTGTAGAATGAGTCAATTCAAGTACCAACCGGTACCCCTATTCAGATGAAAAGAGAGTCCACTCCTGGACCTAGTCTAGTTGACACCTATGAATGAAGCCCACATGAGTTCACCTCTGAACTCAGTCCAGATCATAATTTTGATCCAGTTGGCACTTATGAACGCAGCCCAGATGAGTTCACTCCTGAACTCAGTCCAAATCAAGATTCCGATAGAGTTCACACCTCGGCTCAAATCCCAGACGAGTTTACTCATGCGTCTAGCCCTCAAGCACAACCAGAACAAGAGAAAACATTTGAAACTCACTACGATATTTCCTCCAGTCGATCCTTAAAACTAATGGTGAAAAAACTAGAACGCAAGAATAACAGATTGAAGGAGAAGTTGCATTAGTACATTGTATTGGATAGACATATTAAAACTGAGAATGAGCTCATGAAACTCAGGGTGACTCACCTCTTGTCCAAAATTGAAAGGATAAAGCAGAGGAATAAGGATATTTTAAAAAGGAACAGGCAACTTTAGAGGACTGCCAGAAAGCATGTTATAATCAACAGAGTCCTCAAGAAAGAAATCTAGAATCTGAAGAAGCAGGAGAGGCTACAAATGCTGGTTGCAGCCGCTGCAACCCTCTGACTACTACCAGTCTTTGACTTTTTGTTGCCTGAGGACAGGCAAAGACTTCAGTTTGGGGGCTTGTTGGTCTCCAGTTTTGATCATGTTTTTGTGTATACTATATCACAAAGACCTCCATTTCTATACCAAGTACCACCCCTTTTGGCCTTGTTTTGACATAATTGACATCTCCCTACCATTCAATGGGGCTACTTAAGGTATCTTTACGTTTCAAGCTATTTTTATGAATTTTGATGCTTTAAATTGATATTGGAACTAATGTCGCTTGGGTTAGGTACCACTTCTATTTTTGGAATAGGATTGCCAGTACCAGGTACCGACTCGTACCCTGTGGAGATACCAATGAAGCCGCTCAAGATCCGTGCATTATGGTCAGAATGGGAGACAGAGAGATTCACATGACAGATGGAGTTACCGCTCACATGATGATTGAAGGCATAATGAAAACTGAGTCATTAATTCTTCATCATTCACACTTCGTGACACTACGTGTCACGAAGATGTGAAGACCGTTTTAAAATCGATTCCAAGCTATTTTCGGATCGGGGGATCCGTTTGTTTTTATGTATTTTGCTTTAGACTGTTATGAAGAGGATTGATATATAACTAGGAGGTCACTCCTAATAGACGGTTGGATTATGTTATGTCGTGAACACATGTTTCTGAATACAAAATTGTTGTTGCGTTATGTTACTTGACTGATATACGATTTGAGTATTTCTTCCCCGAGTTAATGAAGCGTGAAGTTTACACAGTGATTGCATAGAATGATATAGTTGGTTCTGGTTATTACTTACAATGTTTGTGCCGTTTGGTTGGGCCCGCCAAGCAGGTGCAAGTCACTGCTTTACTTTGTCATAGATTTAGTTATTTCAGTGTGTTAGTGTTTGCTTACATGATAGTTTACAGTTTCAGAATTAACTCGTTCAAAATCGTGTTTATTTATTCTTCAACTGAATTGTTCCAGCATACTGATATCTTTTGAGTTGATGAGTATTGAATGCATGTTTGATTCCTGTAGGGTTTAGAGCACGAACTTGGTTGATTGGTTTTTAGTTTTCAATTCGAACATAACTTAGAGTTTGAGTGAACTTTGCTTTGTCAGATAGTTAGTTACCCTGCTTAGTTAGGATAGTTAGATTGCAGTTAAATTAGAGGAAGCTTCCGATACCAGTAGGGTAAGTAGAGTAGTTCTTTATCTTTCCTGTAGACAGAATTAGATTTGTTTTCAATGTTTAGATTAAAATAATTTTAGGAAATACTCTTTTTGTCATGGCTTGAATCGAAATGGTGATGATAGATGATTAAAAGTAGTGGTGGAATAATCTTGTGAAATCACACTTCTGAATGGAAATAGAAGCACCAGCATTTAAGAATAGGACTGTTTTCTGTTAATGACTTAAATAGGAAATGATAAGTTTCAGGATAATCATTAGGATTCAAGTTCTCAGAGTGAGTTTGTGTTTTCTTCTAAGGATAGCATTCAGATAGTGATTAGAGCCTTACCCGCACATACAGTGTAGCAGCTCAAAGTTTACCAACCCTAGTTTGACAATTTAGTGTTTCAGGTCATTCAAATCTTCAATTTAGCAGCCTGACAACCACCTATCATCCCCAAACTGATGGTCAAATTGAAATTGTCAACAAGTTTTTTGGAAACATGTTTGCGGTGTTTGGCATATGAATGAAAAAATAAGTGGGATCAATGGTTAACCCTATCTAAATGGTGGTACAACACCTCTTACCATACAACTACTCACATGACTCCTTTTGAAGCAGTATATGGAAAAAAACCACCTTCAGTTCTATCATACATGCCTGGCGTCTCGAAGGTCTAGGAGGTTGACCAAAATCTTACAGTTCGAGAGGATATTCTCCATACCCTCAAATAGAATTTAGTCATGGCTCAAAATCACATGAAGAAATAAACATATCAAGGTCATTGAGAGCTTCAGTTTGTTGAAGGTGACTAGGAATTTCTTTGAATTCAGCCTTATAAGAAGACTTCACTCAAGGCTAACCATAGTCAGAAACTGGCACCCAAATTTTATGGTCCTTATATAGTTATCACACACATGGGATAGGTGGCCTATTAGTTATATTTTCCCAGCCATTCTAAGATCCATCCTATTTTTCATGTCTCCTGCTTAAAGAAGGTTATTGGAACTAAGTGCCAAAATCAAACCATTCTTCTCAAGTTGGATGAATAAGGATCCATCTGGTTCCAGCCATAAGCAGTCTTGGACCAGTTTGAGCTTCGTCTCCATCATCACGCCATCAAGGAAGTCTTTGTACAGTCGAATCATACAAATCCATCTAATGCCACCTGGGATTCTGTTACCATTCTGCAACAATTTCCTCACCTCAAGCCTTGAGGACAAGGCTATTTTTTAAGGGGCAGAGAATGTTAGAGACCTAACCTCCCTAACCCCTCTTGTAGGTAGAATAATATATTTTCCATTTAATAAAGGGAAATATTAAGGTCTAGTAATAAGGAAGATAAGTCAAATGTAAGAACACCTAAAATAAGATTTCGTTTCTAGAAGATCTCCCTCTATATTGTTCTTTTGATAGATATATTTAATATAAATAGGAGCCAAGGGAATGCGAAGTTTTGTATTGAGAATTATTGTAATAGAGCGTTGCTATGATGGAGGTTTCCCCCTCGAAGAGGAAAATGAACATTGTTTCCTATCAATAAAGGTATTATTTTGGTGTTGTGGTTTCATCTATTCTGTTGTTTCGCTATTATTCTCTGCAATATTTTTGTTTTCAGCTATTATAATAGATCAGGTACCTTACATATTTGAAGAATCCCTTACCCAAAAAAAAGGGATTGCAATTTGTTATAAATTCATATGTTGAGTTCATTTTATATAAACAATAATTGTTTTAATATTTTAGACTTTCAAGGTGTTTGTGTGATTCCCAAGGAAAGAATTGATGGTAGATTTATCCAAATCATGTATATCATCCCTATTGTAATCCTAATATCTTATGAAAAATTCCTAATGCATTTATGGTGCATCATGACATATGCCATGTTGATCTAGTTTTAATGGACATTGTCCCTCTAGCTCATTTGTTTATTGTAGTTTGGACAATGCCACAACTAGAAGGACTCATTTTAGCATGTTTACAAGCTAAACTATAATTAGTTCCTTTGTTAATTTGGAAAATAATATTTGAAAAAAACATAGTTTCGTGGTCTTTTCTTATGTATTGATTGTTAGATATACTATGTATTTTTCATGTTTTGATTGTTCAATCTACTATAAATCCCTTCAAAATTTTCACCACGATGTCATTAGAGTAAATATTTCCCATAGAAATAGGTTTCCATAAATATTAGATAATCATCTAAATTCATTTATTTCGTGAGAATATTGTGTGCCAAACATTGATCCTCTTCAATAGGAAGAGGAAATAATGTGATCTACTAATTCAATTAAATCCTCATCAAAACATACTAGTTCAATTACTTACCTCATAAAAAATACATACTAATTCAAATACTCACCTCATCAAAATATAATATTTTTTTAGACAAATTTAATCACATATGCTCTACATGATGATCAACAAACCCCCAAAAATATTTTAATACAATGGTTCTTATGGTAGTGACAATATCTTATATAGTCTGATATTAGAATTCTTCCCTTTGCACACTAGCAATTTCTACAATTTTCAACCCATTTCTTCATGTCCTTGGTAACTCCTAGATAATAGTAGAACTCAAACAAAGCTTAGGTCATGTCAATTCTAAAATGACCATTGAATCCACCATTATGTATCTCTTCGATGAGAATCTTTATCAGTAATCCACTTGGGTTGGATAATTGCTTATTTCTAAAAATAAATATATAAGGCCCTTGCCTTGGAGCTAGCAATGGTTGTCCTTGTCCATCCATTGAGATGGTCATTGGTTGGATTTATTTTGTTATGACAACAAGTTGCAAGTCTGGAAAAGAATGCATTGGGTAGTCTTACATGATGGAAAGGATTTCGTAAGTGTTAGAGAGCTTGCAAAATCAATTTGGATATGTATGGGAGCAATATGAGGTTTTGATTCAAAATTTCTTATAAAATTCACACAAGCATTTAAAAAATAGATGAAAAATTACTTGGTTCATGGGTTAACTAGGAATAAGTGCTTTGGATTGCGGGTGAAATGCCTTAGTCCAAAATCACATGGAATGACATGAAGCACAAGGAATGGAAAGGAGTGCATTATATTTTTTTCAAATGAGACAATTGCAACCATCGCACACATGAGACTTTGGGATACCTTGGGTAGGAGTGTATTATAATGTTGTTGATGCTTTTGTAGCATGGGTAGAAATTCCCACAATAGGACATGGTGTCAGGCATGTGGGAATATTTGTTGGCACCAAATTACACCCTTGTTTTAGTGAAAATTCACTTGGGATGAGGGTAGGGCCTCATGGGCTTGGTGATAGGATTTGTGGGCTTGTGTTTGGGTTTCATACCCACAAAGAGGAATACAATAGTCTAATTAATTGTTGAGTTAGAAGGGGTTCCTAAAATCACTCATAAGACTCCTATATAAGGAGAGGATGGATTTTGACAAATCTCATTGTGTCATTATGGAGTTAGCATAAGTGAGAGTGTACTTGTGCTAGGAGCTTGGAAATTTCAGCAAGGTAAATTCTATAATTGTGATAAATCTAGCCTAGGGTTCTTGGAGTTTTATGTTTTTGTTTCAGCCAAGGAAGGATTCTAATTTTCCCAGCCAAGAGAGGCCACATGTGTGAGAAAAGGAGGAGAAGTAGCATACAAGAGGATAGATAAATGCCTCACATGCGAGTATATTTGACAAGTCCCATGTGTGGGGAAAATAGTATGGGTTGTCCATAGTTGTGGTATAGAAGAGTCCCTAGAGTCACATGTGTGACTTCCTTACAATATAAAATCTAGGTTGCATGTGTGAGGATGCATGTGTGTATTTTATGGGTAGTTTCAATAGGTTTTACTGCTAACATTAACAACCCGTATAGGTAGAAACTGTAGAAGATTTGTGGGAAGAGTTTTTTTCGGGTAATTTGTTGATTTTTTGTTTGTTGAATAGGACTAGGTTGTCCTCATTTTTTGGTGTTTTTTTACTCTGGAGAAGGATCATTTTTCCTTCAGAAAAATTCTGAATTTGACATTTAAAAAACATAAAATTTTGTGTCTAAAATGTGTGGATGATTTAT
The DNA here is from genome assembly GCA_009831015.1 of Picea engelmannii. Taxonomy (NCBI): domain Eukaryota; kingdom Viridiplantae; phylum Streptophyta; class Pinopsida; order Pinales; family Pinaceae; genus Picea; species Picea engelmannii. The sequence continues at coordinate 1,641,323 of ML778519.1, forward strand.
CTTGGCTCTTATTGTTTTTGTTGTAATTTTTTGTCATAATTTCAGTGTAATATTGTTCAATGATAACAACTAGGGTTTACTGTTTGATCACTATGAAGTAATTTTTAGATACAAAATTAGTCACATAGAACTATATGTGAAAATTGACATGGTATCAAAGTTGAGGCTTTGAAGGAGAGAGGGAGTTATCTTTTGAGACACATTTGTTTGGTGAACATATAATAGCGATGGGAAATTCTTGTTCTTGTTTTGGGTAGGTCACAATGGTGAACACTTTGAAGATTGAGGATAAGTTGGAAGGGAAAACTAACTTTCAATCTTGGAAGGATAGGGTTCTTATTCTATTTGAAGAGAATGACCTCAAAGAGTATGTTGAGGGGGTGATTCCAAGTCTTATTGATCCATAGGAATTGGAAACTCATAAGAATAAGGAAGTGAAGGGCAAGGGGTGGCTACTAGAATTTGTGAATGACCACTAATTCCACATATTGCTGAGAAGAAGTATGCCAAGGAAATATATGACAATTTTGTGGGTCTATACCAAAAACAGGAACACATAAATGAAGTTACATTTGAAGCACCTACTTCATGTTGTTAAGATGTCCAGTGAGGACATAGTTGCAAGCTACCTTATGCACATTACTCATATATGATATCAACTTGAATCCATTGGAGAGACAATTCAAGATGTTGAGTTGGTGAATGTAGCGTTGAGAGGTCTTCCCATGACTTAGGAACCATCTATGTACATGATCTGTGCATGAGAGACATTTTCAATATTTGATAGACTATGGAATAATTTTAACCAGGAGGAGACTTGGTTAGAGTCTAGGGATGGCTTGGTTAAGAGAAATAGTGATGAGAACTAGGCCCTAGAAGATCGCACTAGGAAGGGGTTCCTAAACTAACTCATAAGACTTGTTGGGTTGGTGTTTTGACTATTTTTTTCCAATGGACAAATCCTTTTTGCATACAACATTATGTATTCTATGCTCTCATTTAGCCATTTTAAAGGTATTATCAAGATTTATACATCAATTCACCATGGAATCACACAAGGTATGTATAATCATCATTTTTGCATGGATTTTATGATTAACTCATCTCAATTAATTGATTATGAAGATCTAACATTCTGGTTTTCTTGCAACAGGTTGGAATCATGATCCGATCCTCCATCTAGTCCCTCGTCCGACACTTCGTCCAGCACTCGATTCGTCACTCTATCCGACACTTGGAGCGCATAGGATCTGGCGGTTAGCACATTGGCAGTCATTGATGGACAAATCCGGGATATGGGTTTTATGCCCACTCGTGCTCTCCATCTATGGAGCTCGACACATCTCATATTGGGTAGTTGCAGCACCTGATAAGTGGAGTGCACAAGACTGTTAAAGAATATGCTTATGTAAAACAAATTTAATGAACTTACTATTTTTAGAGAGAGTCAAACCTTCCAGTGGTTGACCTCTCAAGCTCTATAATTATCTATAAATACCATTGTCTATGACACAAATAGGACATGAATTTTATTATTTACATAGACATTATCACCATTTTTCTATATACTCTGTTTTTATGATCAATGCCAATGCTGCATTAGCTTAGTGACTATGTTTTCCGGTTGAAGTGTTGCCATGACCTTCTGGGGGACCCACCAGTGGTCTAGGTGATTGTTTATACTAGTATATATTTTCATTTATATATTTTACTTTTATACTTTTTATATTTCAAAGTTTCTTATTTATTGTGTATATTTCTTAATTTCAAATTGCTTGTTGTGTGTATCTTTTAATTTCATATCGCTTGTCTAATCCACCTCCCTGTACATCTTCTCTTATTTACAAATCATTTTCTGAATTATGTGAGGGACGTCCATGGTTGTGTGTTGATATTTAGACTCCTAACATTTTGTTTGCAAGTTGTAGAAGATTTCTAGTTAGATTGTTATGTATTTTTCTCCCTAGTTGTAAATTACTCTGCAGAGTACTAATTTAGATAATGTTTATTTATCAAGTTGTAATTTCAAATACTCTCTGTAGGTTTGTTTCATTTACTAATTTTTATTTTAACATCAACATGATATGATAGAAATGGATTTTGAATTATGATCTCCAGTAGCATCTTAGTTGATTTTGAGTATGATCTTTAAAGGTATCTTAGTTAACTTTAGGTTATAATTTTTAATGAAATCCAAGTTATGAATTTGAGTTATGATTTCTAATTAGCATCAGTCAAGAGTTTGTAGGTTTGCACAGAGTATTTCATCGTCATCTTAGTTATGAATTTGAATTAGGATTTATGATTAAGTGATAATTATGAGTTTATAACTTTGCTTGAGTTAGTGATTTTGAACAGAGTATTTTCCGGTAGTTGTGTGATAGAGTGAATGATTGATGTTGAATCTCTTCTGTATAAAGTTTAAATACCATATGGATTTCAAGAACATCTAGTGTTAGTTTTATTATGGAAAAAATTCCTATATAATTCCTTATCCATACTTTATATTTCTCTGTAGAAGTTAGCATTGAGTTAATTCCACTTGAACTATCATTAGTAGTTAGATGACATCGTGATGTCATTCTCCACCGAAGACACAATCATCACATTTTAATTCTGTCACAACACTCTTGCCTTTAGTTAAATAGATTAATGTTTATTCTTTGCAAGATAGAAATAGTTGTGAGTTTTTTAAGAATAGAGTTCACTTGTAAATATAGTTTTGATAGATTAATTGCTTTCTTACTTGTTTGTTCATTCAGAGGTAGATAGATCAAATAATTTAGAAATAGATTACTTTTTATTTTCTTACTTAAAGATAGGTTAAACAGTCCATAGTCCTACATTATTTAAGGCTACTTAGGTCAAATAGTTAATAGTTCTAGAATTTCTTGAAGCTCATTAATTAAAGGTTGCTTTACATAGGATTTGATGTTTAAATAGATTTTAAAAGTCATATATTTAAAAAGTAGAATTGTAAATTAAAAAGAGTGTTGATCCCTAGGGTAAATTATCTCCTTAGCTAGATAATATTTCATTTAGATTTTCTTTCTTCCTTGGCTCATACTGTGCCACAAATCTAAGTTTACATACCTCGGGTTGACAATTTAATTAAGGTAATTAGTATATATAGAATACCCGTCATTTTTGGTGTCATTATCGGGGAGTTGTCTTAAGGTAGAAAATAGTTAGGAAGTAGATAATTTTTGAACATTAGCATTATTTTGGTGGTGGGGGAACTTTAATATGAGAGGTAAGAACTTGCGCATCTATTATAGCAGGTTCCCCCAAACCCAATGGTAGTTTTTATTTATTTTTCTTCTTTCATGAACAAACCTATGGACCCAAAGGGAAGATACGTCAAAACCAAACCAAAAATTCTAATCAAGGTTCCTTCTAACATTTTTGGGGGAAGGCACACTCCACCCATAAAATCCACAAAACGATACCAGAAAATAGGGATTAGCTCAACTCAAAGAGATAAATAAGTCTCTGAAGAGACCAAAACTAGGGACACTATAGAGAAGAAAATTGAAACATGAACAACAGTGGGACAAGTGGCAAGACCACTCGAGCCCTCATCAGAACCAACCAACACAACCTTTTCCTTTTCACCACCATCAGGGGACTCTAAATTTGTAGATATCATTGACACTAAATAGGTGAATGCTCGTTTTGGCACTTCAACCAATATAATTGTATCCCAAGTTGAAACAAAAACTTTGGCACCAATAATTTCAACATGATCGAGTAAAGTCCCAAACATCCAAACAACAGATAAATATTTCCATTGAAGGGATACCCTCCATATAAACGTACCTTAGGACACTTTGTTATCTTCAAGGATAAAACCATGCAGGTATTCTCTCTTTGGGAATCAAATCAATATGTATTATGAAGAGGATCACAACCATGCGAGACACGATGAGGGGGAAGAAGTTGGAAACCAAACATAAACCACCTTTGGGTTTCCAATTTTGGATACCACACATAATGTCAACATGAAGAACATTCCACTCTATGCACTTCCCACCTATTATTGTAAAACCAGTGAAGATCCGGATACCTTCCCATTTGAGTTTGACATCATGTGTAGAAGCTACAACTACTTGCAAGATGCCCATAAATCAAAACTTTTTCTTTCCACTCTCAAGGATTCTACACTAAGATGGTTCATGGGGTTAGGAGAGTCCAGTATTAGGTCTTGGGAATACATGAAAGCTATATTTCTTAAAAAAAACCAAGACTACTGCAAGTCCAAGGATTCTCATAATGATATTTTTAAAATTCAACAGTTATAGGACGAGACTATCGAGGATTACATGGAACGGTTTGTTTATACCTCATAGAAATCGAAATACCATGACCTTCCAGATGATGCAGCCATGACTCTTTTCCTTAAAGGAATTTTGGAAGAATATCTAGAGACACTTAACCTGATGGCATTGGGTGACATCTCCCATAAATCATTTACTAAAATGTATGAAATGTGTAGAAATTACTCGAGGAGTAGAGCCAAAACTGGGAAGATTGTTTGGGATCCTTATAGTAGAAACCTAAAAAAAATTAGTTCAGGTGGTATTACAAGGGTAGAGATAGGAAACCTATTAGAGAATTTCAAAACTGATATCCTAAGTACAATAGGTTCCCAGTTGGACACCCTAAATATTAAGAAGAAACATGCATAGGATATTGCAACAATGTGCATATTTTTTCCAAGATGTAGGAGGAATCATTCCTCAAGGGAGTGCCCATTAGACAATATTTCAGTTTGTGGCTTATGCACTAAAGACCACCCAATTGAAAAATACCCATCACTATCTGATTTATTAGCCATTTACAGAAGTGGGGATCCTGGAGAATATTATTATGCACCTAGGAGGACATGGTAGCCTAGGAGTCAGCCTACATACAAGGATATACCACCTCAAGTTCCACCTTATTATCAACAACCACCACAGTGGAACTCACCAAATTGGAAAAAATGGTCTCCAAAGTATGCTTCACACCACCCTTGGATACAAGGATGGAGAGGAGGGCATACCCAAGTAAACACTCAGGATCCACCTGTTCCTATGCCCACTCATCCTTACCCACATTTTCCACCGAACATCCAATTTTTTTTTCCAGGTTTTGTACTCCCACCTTTACCTCCTATTCCACAACAACCCTAGAAATACCAGAATACAAGCTCCCCAAGATAGACATTATTACTAGCACAACCAGTGCCCAACACAAATAACAAACCAACTCAACCTCTCCACAATATTGAGCTACAAACCTTCCTAACATATGTTATTTCTCCTGTTCCATTACATGAGATTCAACTAAGGTCGGGAAAATTTCTGGATAAACAAAGGCCTTCAATAGTCATCCAGGAAGAAGAAGAAGATGAAACTTCTAAAAAACCCACAGATGACACTAAGTGGGAAGATGCTATCATTCCTAAAGACCATGAACCAAATCTTCCCCAAAATGAATCTTCATAGATTATAAAAGCCCCTCCTTATCTAGAAAGATTAGCAATTGAGAAACCAATGATTCAACCATAATTTGAAATTTTAAATGAACTAAAGAATATCTGTGTCAAAATTCCCATGTGATCTAGGTGTATATAGGTGGCCACCCACCTTTTTCAACTAGCTTAAAAAAAATTTCTGGCAATTTTGGCAATTTACTATTTTTAGCAGTTTTTCAGGTCCTAAAACTTCCGAAGCTGTTTTGAGGCCCTAAACGATGTTTTTTTGGAAAAACATGGAACAACATGAAATTTCCGTCAATGTTTCCCCCAAAATGAATCTCTTCGACGATACCTTTCCAATGGGAGATCATGCACCTAAAACGGAGATAGTATGCAAAAGTTACGACCCCGAGAAGTTGATGTACTAACTTACCTAAATAGGGCACACATGAATTTTGGTGCTTCATCTCCTAGGGTTAGGTTTTTGGATGTCTAGGGTTTTTGGAATTCCTGTTTATTGTAAAAATTCCTTTAGAGCCTCATTGTAATCATCTTCTTGTGAATGAGTGCAACCGTGACATCTCTTCTCAGATATAATCCGCCACCATTCCAACAAGCTTGTTTCCCACTACATTTTACAGTTTCATCTTATTTCCTTATTGAATAGAAAACCGGTTTTATTGTATCTCTGTTATTTTTTATTAAGCACTTGTTAATAATCTATAGTCATTTCATTCTGCTCATAAAATCCGGATTAGTGGTATGAGAGCACTTGGGATTCCAACCATTGGGTCCCATAGATGTTGCACTTACCCTTACGGTCCCCTTGAGTGACTCATCTTCATTGAGTGGATCCAACACATCCACCAATAGGTTCAGGATATCCTACATAATTCCAATGAGAAGTACAAGTAGCGCCATGATCAACATCAGGTGCCACATGAGTTTCAGGTGGGCAACAAAGTTTGGTTGCACTTGCAGAAAGAACACCTTACAAGACCCCATCGGAAGCTTCGCCCACTCCATTATGGGCTGTACACCATAACCAAGGCCATGGGGGATAATTTGTTTGAGCTCAAAATTCCTCCTTTCCTTGGCCTGCACCCAGTGTTCAACGTGGATCTCCTTCGCCCTATTTTCCCACCATTATTGGACACCTCATAAGTAGCAGAACAACTGACACAAACAGAGCTCAACCCCGAATGCATACAACAAGCATCCAATGATCAAATTGTGGACACATAGATCAAGGGAACTCGACAACAAAGGATCCATCTTTATCAAGTCTTCAAAGTAGTGCAGCTCTTACACCAAGGAAAGTGGCTCACCCGGGGCCAAATTTAGCAGAAATTTCCTCATATGATGGGGAAACTCAACGCAATGGAGACCATTACTTCTTGAGGAGGGAGGATTGATGCAGGTGGATATCAGTGGCCACCCACCTTTTCCAATTGGCTCAAAATAGTTTTCTGGAAATTTTGGTAATTTACTATTTTTAGCATTTTTTCCGGTCCTGAAACTTTTGGAGCCATTTTGAGGCCCTAAATGACGTTTTTTTGGGAAACTGGGGAGAAACATTGGCAATACTTTGATGTTTCCCCCCAAAAGAATCTCCTCGACATTACCTTTCCAATGGGCTATCATGTGCCTAAAACGAAGATTGTATGCAAAAGTTACGACCCTGGGAAGTTGATGTACTAACTTACCCAAACGGGGCCCACATGAATTTTGGTGCTTCATCTCCTAGGGTTAGGTTTTTAGATGTATATGGTTTTTGACATTCCTGTTTATTGTAAAAAGGCCTTCAAAGCCTCATTTTAATCATCTTCTTTCTAATGAGCACAACCATGACATCTCTTCTTAGAGATAAGCCGCCACCATTCCAACAAGCCTGTTTTCCACTACATTTACAGTTTCAACTTATTTCCTTATTGAATAGAAAACCGGTTTTATTGTATCTCTATTATTTGGTGTTAAGCACATGTTAATAATCTATAGTCATTTTTTTATTCTCATAAAATATGGATCACCCTGTTACAATCCATAAAGAACATTCCAATTTACAGTAAGGTGGTCAAAGAATTGTGTATCAAGAAACCAAGTAGGAAACAAAAATATCCTCCAACAGTACATTTGATAGGAGAATTGTCTGAATACATATCATAACAACCTAGGGTCACAAAGTATGCAAACCCAAGGAACCCCATAGTAACAATAACCATTAATAATGTTGCCATTGGAAATACTCTCATAGACCTAGGGTCAACCATTAATGTTATGAATGCTACTACCTTGGAGGAATTATAGTTAAAACTCCTCCATAGACCTACCCAAAGTATTTTGGAATTTACAGATAAGACAAAAGTTATACCTAAAGGAATCTTGGATGATATCATAGCTACATTAGCCTCATGGGAATATCCAGTAGACTTTCTTTTCATTCATTCAAAGGATCCTGCTAATAGGCATCCTGATAGCTTGGGAAGACCTTGGTTGGACACAACCAATGCATTTATTGGTTGTAGAGAAGGTGAAATGACCATCTCTAATGGACTTTCTATATAGAATCTTACCATATACCCACTAGCTCAACCTATTATGGAGAATCTATGGTGGCTTGAATGTCCATATGAGAATGAGAAATTGGAAAAACCCATGTTACCAAGTGATCATTCCTGGGCACTTCGGGAGAAACCAACAAAAAATGTGCTAAATCAATCTATTTCTGCTACCATGTGTGTTGATTTTCCACAATCATTTGCCCAATTTGAGTACATGTTTGATGAATAATTTCAGGAAGTGTTGGACCCATCAACTTTGTCTTTGACATATTTTATTTTTGAGATAGATGAATCTGCCACATCTTATACCATGCCCTATGAGATTAGTCTTGGGAAATTCCTACATATAAATTCCAAACTAGATGCAGATCAAAAAGAACAATTAGTAAATTCCCTTAAACAACAATTAGGGGCATTCACCTGGGAATACACTGATATGAAGGGTATACACCCTGACACATGTATTCATCACATATATACCCAGGCAAAAGTAACACCTGTTAGGAAACCCCAGAGAAGGATGAATCCGACACTCAAGGATATAGTAAAAGAAGAAATACAAAACCTATTGAATGCTGATTTTATTCATCCAATCTCTAATAGTAAATGGGTATCCTCTCTTGTAGTGGTTCCAATGAAAGTAACTAGAAAATAGAGAATTGGTGTCAACTTCTGGGAACTTAATAAGGCCACTCTAAAGGATTATTTTCCTCTTCCCTTCATTGACCAAGTCTTGGATACCTTGTCAAGGAAAAGATATTTTTCCTTCCTGGATGGATATAGTGGATACAACCAAATTATCATAGCACCCAAGGATTAGGAAAAGACTACTTTCACTTTTCCTTGGGGCACCTATGCCTATAGGGTCTTACCATTTGGTTTGTGTAATGCTCCTACCACATTTCAACGAGCAATATTAGGGATATTTTCTGACCTCATTCATGACTGTGTGGAAGTGTATATGGACGATTTTACAGTATATGGAAATACTTATCAAGAATCCCTAGATAATCTAAAGAAAGTATTTATCAAATGTCAACAAATGAATCTATCCTTAAGTCATGAAAAATGTAAAATGTTTTTGACTGAAGGAGTAGTCTTAGGGCATCACATTTCATTTGAAGGGATTAAAGTGGATCCTTCTAAGATTGAGGTAATCATCATACTTCCACCTCCAAAGACTCAAAAAGTGGTAAGAAGTTTTCTTGGACATGTCGGATACTACCAAAGATTTATTGAGAATTTTACAAAGATTGTTGCACACATGTTTGGATTACTTACAAAAGATGTCGATTTTATTTGGACTAACCAGTGTCAAACCACCTTTGAAACTCTAAAAGCTAAATTATCTGTGGCACTAGTTCTTACGGGACCCAATTGGGCCCTTCCATTTCACATATCCATTGATGCCTCCGATACTGCAATATGAGGAGTATTAGGACAAAAAAGAAGACCAACAATCCTATGCCATTTATTTTGTGAGTAAGAACTTTTGCCCTTCCTGGTTAAACTATACAATTACCGAAAATGAATTCTTGCCAGTTGTCCATGCTATAATTAATATTTTCAATGATATCACAAGATATGAGGTATTTGTACATACAGATCACTCTACCATTATATTTCTCATGAATAAACCCATTATCAAAGGTCGAATAACTAGGTGGCTCCTATTATTACAAGAGTTCAATATCATTGTCCTTGACCGACCTGAAAAAAATATCTTAATAACTGATTTTATTTCATGAATTAATCATGAAGGTTATAATATTCTTGTTGATGATAGTTTTCCTGATGAGCATTGTTGACGATAAAAATATCAACGAGGAATTTTACCTGAAAAGTATTGCTAAAGCCTATTATTTAAACTATGATAATAAGATATAATACTAGTAGGTGGGACCCTCTTGTAGACTGGAGGCTCGGAGATAGCCATATCACACATTTTATGCTTCTGTTTTGATGTTTCTTACAGTGTATTATATGGTTGATGATGCAGTCTTGGTTTCATTTTGACATAATGACAGGTGGATGATGCATTTTATGGGATGTTCTGTTATTCAAAGGTTTAATTTTATGTTATGATTGGCATATATTACAGTTGTTATATTTGATCATGTCACCATGATTATTACCTGGCTACACCTACACAAAAATATGTTAGTAACTGTTGATGTTTAGACAACATCGGGAAGACATTCTCTAAAGATAATAATTAATAATACAATTATTATTGATTATTAAATATAGTATATTATAAGTAAATGATAATAATAAATTGTTGTTGATTATTCAAGGGACGCATTTGTTCATGGATGGTCACCTTATGTTCCCTATATATGGAACACTCATTATTGTAATAATATATCAAATATCTCTCATATCTCATATGAACTAAAACTAACATGGTATCAGAGAAGGAATGGGCTAACTCGCTCATAGGAGGGCCCATGATCATGAAAGAAAGTTGCTTCTTGTTTTAGTTGTGTGAATTCTCCAGGGCTTGAATTCTCTTCTTCAACTTGGGTTCCTGACCCTGTCATAATATGGGTGAAGTTAGAACTCATATGATTAGTTATATCATCGATATTTCTTTCGATTCAATGAAGCTGAGAGAGAGGATTGGGTTCTAAACAAGAGTTTCTCATGCTGCTACTTGCACTCGTGATTGAATGCTCCAGAATAATAAGATGGGAGACTCTAATCATCGGCAACAACATGAACTTAATACATTAGTACCGTTGGAGCTCTTGTCGGGTTCTTTTGATGCATTATCTCAGCTTCCATTTAACAAATCACAATACGATCAACTAGGTGAATGATGCAGATCATTGGGCCATGATATCAAGACAATCTGGCATGAGAAACTCGTAATTAGGATCTTCGGCATAGAAATCAATGGAGAAACCAAGAACCTAAATTATTGTGCTAGTGTTTTACATGAAAACTCCAAACGGGTAATCAACCATGGAGTAATATTGTCGGAGATTAGTTCAATGGAAAATGGGCCCAAAGGCAAGAAGGCAATATCATCCGTCGAATGTGAAAAATTTGAATGTTGATATTGTTGTAGGGTTTTCCTAACATGTCAGGCTCTGGGCGGCCATCAAAATTCCCATAAACAAGAGCGACACTAGGCAATGATGCAGTTTTGGCAATTTCCCTCTACCATTTTAAGCCATTCGAGAAAGCGGTACATGTATAATAGTCTTGATTTGTTTATCTGGGAGAGACTGCCCGAATCTTCTCTATTTTCACCACACGACACGAGGGATCATTTTGTTTATGGTGACTTAATACCCGAGTCATGCAGCGGTTTATGGTTCTCAAGATAGAACTACATGAGATGAAAGATATTTTCGATGGTGAACGAAATTGTTACCTTGATCTCCTAGAATCCAATGATTACAAGGACTTGGAGGAAAGAGAAGTTTCCCAAGGAGGGAGACATGGTTTCGTGCATGTACATGGTGTCATTTATCGATTCATAGTTCCTTCAAATAGTCAGATGAAGGAACCAAGATATTGGTTTCATGAGGAAACTTCGATATGTCTTTTGAGACATTGGTTTCATGTGGGAAACTTGATATATCGAATATGGTTCAAGATGACATTCCTTTTTCAGAGGGAGACAATTTATTCTATTGATCAAATTTGATCTTGTTGATCCTATAGCTCTAGTTAATGTTTCCAGAAATATTGCAATAGGTTGAAAGAGACCTACATGGGCTCATCAGACTCTACAAGAGGCAGAAGAACATGCAACTCCTCATGGTAGATTCTGAGAGAGCAAGAGACCTCAAATATATTCGTTCTATGTCGCAGCTATGAGCCACAACATTGATTCACAACCTTCCTATTACAAGGAGGCACCTAATCAAGAAGTATGGAAAGATTCCATGATGGAGGAGTATCATTCCATCATGAAGAATGATGTGTGGGATATTGTTCCAAGACCCGAGGGGAAGTTTGCAGTAACTTCTAAATGGATCTACAAGATCAAACACACAGTTGATAGGAGCATCGAGAGGCACAAAACGATATTTGTTACTAGAGGATTCTCTCAGGTGGAAGGAATAGATTATGAGGAGACATTTTCTCTCTTTGCTCGATACATTTCTATCTAGACAATTATTGCCCTCGCAGCATCCATGGGTTGGAAACTACATCAGATGGATGTGAATATAGCCTTTCTCAATGGAGAGATTGAGGAATAAATATACATCGAACAACCAGATGGTTTCGTCATACATGAAAAGGAGTCTCATGTGTGTAGATTGAAGAAGGCCCTATATAGACTCAAACATGCACCTCGAGCTTGGTATGTGAGGATTGATGGACACCTGATGAGTTTGGGCTTCAACAAAAGTGTTGTTGATTCCAACCTGTACTACAAGATTGTTAATGGTGAGGCCTTGATTCTAGTCCTCTACATTGATGATTTATTCCTCACCGGTACATAGAGCCTTATTATTTGAATGCAAGTATGCGTTGGCCTCTGAGTTTGAGATAAAGGACCTTGGTATGACTCACTACTTTTTGGGACTAGTGGTGTGGAAGAGAACTGATGAGATCTTCCCGAGTCATGGGAAGTACACAGTTGAGATATTGAAGAAGTTTGAGATACTAAAATTCAAGCCCATGGCCATACCAATAATGATGAATCTGAAGAAACTATGTGTGTCTTCTTCCGATTCCGATGATATTGATCCGACCCCGTACAGACAACTGATTGGATCATTGATGTATCTGGTTAATACTAGACCAAATATTTGCTATGCAGTGAGTGCACTTAGTCAATTTATGAGCCAACTGAGATAGACACACTAGATTGTTGTGAAGCATGTGTTGAGATACTTGCGAGGCACAGTTCGACATGGTATGAGATATACTTCCAGTATTGATATAATATGGCAGGAATATATTGACTCTGATTGGGCAGGGAGCGTAGTGGACAGAAAGAGCACCTTCAATTGTTGCTTCACTTTGGGATCTTTCATGGTTTCCTGGTGTAGCAGGAAATGAACTTCTGTGGCGTTGAGCACAACAGAAGCATAATACATTGCATTAAGTATGACAGTCTGTGAAGCAGTGTGGCTTCACAAGCTCCTTGTAGATCTATCCAAACATGTGCTGGATTCCATCATTATTCATTATGGTAACCAAAGTTGTGTGAAGATCTCTAATAATCCAGTGTTTCATGACAAATCGAACCACATTGAGATCAAGTACCATTACATCTGAGACATAATGCATAGGAAGGAAGTATTGGCGTGGTACCTTCCTACAAATGAGAAGGTTTCTAATGTTCTTACCAAACCAAGACAAAGTTCAAGTACTTCCGTGATAGACTTGGCATGGCAGAGAATGCATCCCTCGCTGAGAGGGAGTGTTGATGTTTGCAGCTTCCTGAGACATTCTCCAGATCGTACTACTCCTTGACTGTGTTGATTTGATCTGTGATGACACTTATCCAAGAAGGGATAAGTGTGGTTGGGCTTATAACCCAATGTCCCATGTGGAGAGAACATGAGGACATGTCAAGGGAGTTGACCCTTGACGTCATACACTATGGGAGTTGACCCTAGTGTTTCTATAGGGTGTAGCCTCTAGAAGTCCACATGGAGTGCCATGTGTGACAAACTTTCTCCAGATCATACTCCTCTATGAATTGAGTTGAGTTGATATGTGAGGACACTTATCTGAGAAGGGATAAGTGGAAAACTTATTCGAGAAGGAATAAGTGCAGTTGGGATTATAACCCAACGTCCCATGTGGAGAGCACACAAGGACATGTCAAGGGAGTTGACCCTTGACGTCATACACTATGGGAGTTGACCCTAGTGTTTCTATAGGTTGTAGCCTCTAGAAGTCCACATGGAGTGCCATGTGTGACAAAATTTCTCCATATCGTACTCCTCTATGAATTGAGTTGAGTTGATCTGTGAGGACACTTATCCGAGAAGGGATAAGCGGAAAACTTATTCGAGAAGGAATAAGTGCAGTTGGGCTTATAACCCAACGTCCCATGTGGAGAGCACATGAGGACATGTCAAGGGAGTTGACTCTTGACATCATACACTATGGGAGTTGAACCTAGTGTTTCTAGAGGGTGTAGCCTCTAGAATTCCACATGGAGTGCCATGTGTGACAAAATTTCTCCAGATCGTACTCCTCTGTTAATTAAGTTGAGTTGATATATGTGGACAATTATTCGAGAAGGAATAAGTCCATTTTTGGCTTATAGCCCATTGTCCCATGTTTAGATAACATGAGGATATGTCAAGGGAGTTGACTCTTGATGTCTCACACTATGGGGAGTTGACCCTAAGCATTCTTAGAGGGAGTAGCCTCTAGAAGTCCACATGGGAATGCCATGTGTGACAAATCTTTTACTACTATGGTATTTTTGTACCACTAGCGGAGACTACGTGTCTCTGGACAGTAGTTGTGTACTACTATGGAAAGATACCTCCCTAGCTAAGAGGGAGTGTTAATGTTTCAGCATTGGGCATAACTTCACCTACACTGGGCTACAGACCAAGGGAGATAGGATACATTTATCACAAAGGTGCACTTGTGATAAATGGGCCCAGACGTAGTCCTTCCTTGATCATGACAAGGAATAATATGGACTCGAGGTTCTTGAAGTGTTTTCCACGTGTTAGTTAGCATCAAGCCGACATTCACTCATAGGTGTGTGCCTGTGGTGAAATATCTTGGTATAGTCTTTGTCCTAGTCATGCTGTTTTGACAAGGAATGATAAAGACTCAAGATGTTATATGATATTACATGTGGACCCAAAGTGAGCCTAATCTTAGAGAGAGTTAATTGGCTCAGAGGCAGAGTCGCAGAAGGTTTTTCTCCTCAGTTTAGGTGGGAGAGAGATGTCTCCCAAGACTGACAGACAAGTGTCATGAGTCTAGGGTGAAGTTTATATACTTCAAAGACAAGAGTGGTATGTTGCAGAATGTATCCCTCATTGAGAGGGAGTGTTGATGTTTAGACAACATCGGGAAGACATTCTCTAAAGATAATAATTAATAATACAATTATTATTGATTGTTAAATATAGTATATTATAAGTAAATGATAATAATAAATAGTTGTTGATTATTCAAGGGACGCATCCGTTCATGGATGGTCACCTTATGTTCCCGATATATGGAACACTCATTATTGTAATAATATATCGAATATCTCTCATATCTCATATGAATTAAAACTAATAGTAACAACATGAACAAAAGCAAAAGGGAAGAGAGTTACAAAAAAATCCAAAAGAAAGGGCATATGCTATGCTATGTTAGAAGTTATGTGCAATTAAAATGAAAACAAGTTAGTCTTAATCCTAACTATTAATGGTTAGTGGGTATGCAATTTGCAATTGATTTATATTGGGTGCATTTGATATGGAAATAAATATGGTATGGTATGGAAGTTTTGAACTAGTTAATATGATTTTTTTGGTGGTGCATTTGGCAAGCAATGTGGTCACATATTTCAATGGTTTGGAATTAATGACATGGTTAATGGTATTAGTGATTGTTGGATGTCGTGTAATTCAAAATTGAATGTAGAGGATATGGAAGAGACATACAATAAATGCACGTCACTCCATACATCCCGCATCAGGCCGCCACCCTAGTATGGTTATTGTTGCATTTCATTTTGTTGGTGGTTAAGCTTTGAGATCCAAGCCTGGGAAGGAAACGCTCGACCAACTCACCCCTTTTAAGCTATCGGTTACAGGTATGGTTATTTTCACCCATCCATGAATTATGCTCTATGTATGAACACACGATGGCTCAATAATGCATTGGTTTGTGTTTTCCTGAGATTGGAAACTATGTAAATGCACGGTTCTTCTCTCGAGAATGATTATGTGGTTGTTCAATTTGCAAGTAAAAGATTCGGTTTGGTTGTTGGTGAAAATCATGATGGATCTCTATAGTTTTTAAGTGGATATGGGTATTATATCTCTATGTTTTGTTGGAGGGTTTCACTCTGTTTATCCTTGCTAGCCGCTTCCTCATAGTTATGAGGGTAACCATGTCCAGTCGTATTTGAGCTGTTATGTGGTTGTTGTGTATGTTTTTCAGACTACCTTTGGGCCACTGTGTATTTTCATGAGTCATGGTCATGGTTTTATTACATGGTCATGGGATTATTTTTATGGTCTTGGCATAAACGTATCTCATAATTTAGTTATAGGGTGGCCATTATGCCAAGATATATGGTTGTTTGGTGATATAATTTATGCCTCAGGCCAACATTCCCACTAGCATTGTTATCCATTGATTCGGTCCTTGAGAAATGCACAAAGTATACCTATGTGTGCTCTGGGGTACTTGTCACTGTCTAGTGGACATTCAATTCTCCTCTGCATCGTTTTCCTACACTACCCTTCATTGACCTGTTGCACTATTGCACAGACCGAGAGTTATAAGGAGCCCTGTGGTTCTACCGTGCTTGTATTGAAGGGTATCTGCCTATTGGTTGATATGTTTGACCTCTAGTCTCTCTGTGATTTTGATGACCGAGAAAAATATTGATTACTTCTTTGTATTCATTGTTACAGAGCCCGATTTTGATAATCCCCAACTGTTCTCACTCTTTCCAGTCATCTTGTTGACTTCCATAGACTGGTTGAGTGATTATGATAGTTGCTTTGGGTACTTATATTGAACTTGTTTGATTGAGTTGGTTGGAAAGTTGTGATCAGGGATGAGTAATAATGTACAATCAGAGGACTACTGCTTTTTCATTATACTTTGGATCATTGTGTTCTTATAACATGGTGTCAATTGCAAGTTGGTGACTGTTGTGTGTTTCACTAGTCCCGATCGAGATCATGGAAAATTGTGGAATTTATTGACTGTGATTTTGTTGTTTCACTGTGTGTCTATTATGGAGGCATCGTGTATTTTTTTTTTAATTGCATCGTCAATGATGAAGCTCAGTTTTTTTATTATGGTTTCATTGCAAGTTTTATTGGTTAATATAATGAAAAGGGCATAAAATCGAGAAAGTATTAGAAGCCTGTTCAATTTGGAAAAGAGACCCGTGTATATGTTTTATTTGGGCGATTGTGAATTATGGACAATGTTTGATATTTTATAGTGATATATGATGGATAGAGATGGAGCAATGTGGTTGTGTGTTTCTTTTTGTTTTAAATGAAAGGAAAGGAAATGAAAGAGACCAAGTATTCTCTTAAGAGGATTGTTGAAAGTCATGGTGATTATGAATATGATTATAGACTGTGTTAATTGAGAAGTTTTGAAGAAATTGAATGTGTGACAGTGAACAGTTTTGACACATAGTAATTGTTTAATTGGTATTGGTATCTTTTGTATTCAATACAAAGTTGTTTTTATGGATTACTTGATTTGTTTTATGAACATTATTCGTTTTTCCCTACCATTCCCTCACTTTTTCGCACATTACAAGTCCCCTCGCCTCCCCATATTCACTATGCACTCCTTGTTCTTAAAATTAAATTATAGTTAAGTTAAAC
This sequence comes from Picea engelmannii, assembly GCA_009831015.1. Taxonomy (NCBI): domain Eukaryota; kingdom Viridiplantae; phylum Streptophyta; class Pinopsida; order Pinales; family Pinaceae; genus Picea; species Picea engelmannii. The sequence continues at coordinate 1,658,866 of ML778519.1, forward strand.
TCTGTATTATAACAGTTAAAGGATGGCACAGGGATGAGTTACAATGATGTATTCTTTTGATTTACGATACAACTGATTGTTTGATGATTTGTTGAGAAGTAATCATGATCTATCCCCTTTCATTTTAACACTTTTATCTCAATACAATCCTTCACATATCCCAGAACCCTTATTCACCCCCTGCTCATTGACAAGTATTGAACGATTTGTATGGATTGGATTGCACGAGTCTGATGTATTGCTGAGCCAAACTTTGTTTCATATTTAAAGAGATGTCATGTATGGTTGTTGAAGAAACTAGTTGCTAATCAAAAATTCATAGAGGAATGAGCTTTTTCAGCAGAGGTATCCATGGCCAGGGTAACAGAGGAAGAGAAAATTGGAACAGGGACCCTAGAAGGACAAGGTTTTATATACATTTTGATGCATACTTGCAAGAGTTGAGCCAACTATTTCAAGCTAGATTTTTTAACTGGATTGGATAAGGAGTGGTCCAACCTAGGCCAAGAAGGCCTCCCTTTCAAGCCCCACATGCCCCTGGTTTCCCAGTGCCCCCTCATGTCTCATTAAAACCCGAAGTCCCTGAAAACAACAGATGGCAAGAGATTGTCCATTTGGTAGTCTCCCAACATCGTGGCTGGCCTAACTTGTGTCTACCTACTCCTCCACTCGTTAATAAAATTTTCCAAGCTTCCCCTGACCACTCACTAGTACAAGCTTCCCATGCAAGAAAAAGGTTAAAAACCGAGGCCCACCATGCTCCTGACAAAGAAAAATATGTTGTTGCCCCCTCCTCTCCCTCAAATGACTATGCCCAATCTGTGTCATCCTGCATGCATTTGAGAGATGATTGATCTCATGTTATTAGTGATATTATGCCTAAAGGATCCACACAACCTAAGGGAAATTTAGAGAAATCAAAGGGTGAAAACAACAACAAGGGTAATATTGCCTCCCAGAGTGGAAAATATGGGTTTTAAGTGTTTTTATTTATTGATTGTTGAGAACAACTGACTTCTGGAATTTTGGACAACACACTATTTTTTTTGGATATATGGATAATATATTTTTGGATATAATTTCAATTATAATTGATATAAATTGCCAAATTATAAGAGTGATGATGGGAGCCACAATGAGGGATGCGTTTGATTGATTAAATAATTGTGTTATGCTTGTTAAAGAACTAAAGGGAGTCACAAGGGGTCCCACCTACTAGTTATTATTTATTAAAAACCCTTATTATGATTTTATTACTTTCCCCCCTTAACTAAAAAGTTGGTTGAGTTTTAGTTAACTTAAGTAAAGAGGTAGTTTAACTACTTCAACTAATTTTGATTGCTTAAAGGTAAAAGGAAAAGGAGGAACAAGAGGAGCATAAAAGGAGAAAGCATACAAAGGTATGCTCTTTGAGTTTTATTGAGACTAATTCGTTTTCATTCATTCTTTGATTCATTGAAATCCTAATTCTCTTTTATGATAGAAGGGTCCTATTGCAGACAACAAGATTCAAGGCTGAATTTCATCATTGAGACACTTGTTTTTAATAGGTGTTGATCTATCTTTGATAGTATGTGTAGACATGTCTATTTGTGAATTAAATTTCATGATTGATAAAGGCTATTGTGTAGAGTCGAGTGGGAAACAATTTGTGGCAAGATGATCCAAATTTTAAAGTTCATTTTTTCTACTTCTGTCAGAAGTCCCTTTGTATGGTTTTCATCAGGGACATCTAAGTTTGACTTTTGTCTAAACTTCCTCAGGGAATTTTGTAAAGAGAATGAGTCTTTTGATAATTTTTAATGGAATAAACGATTTCTTTATGTCTCATTTGTGTTGATTATTGACTTGGTGTTTTTACTTTTGTCTCTATATTTATTTCTTCATCTGTTATATTCATAAAATTACATAAATATTGATTTTTTCATCAATATTTCATTTATAAAAAAGTCATCCTAAGAACTTTTAATCAATACTTATGAATTAGGAAATAAATTTTGATGGATATAAACATAGGGTGATATTCCCGTCTATCTTGCTTTAGCCAAGTAATATATGAAAATGCTTGATGTTATAGCAAGATTTTCCTCACCATTGCTATCTTGCACAGAGGGCCTTTTTCCATTTCCCTATGGAGGCTTATCATCCCTTTTTGATGAATCCAGAGATAAAAATATACTTTCTCCACATGTACGCGCCCTAACAACTATGCAACAAGTGTATATGCAGGTTGCTCCACTACAGCCTGCATACATCGGGATTTGTGCCAAAAAATACAAAAATAGTATCGGGTTTCCATGTCACGACAAAAGATCTATGATCCTGAGACTTCCATATATTGGAAACATTCTGACTCGGCCCTTCAGTTGCATTTTGAAGGATATAAGAGCATAATTATGAGCTATGGAAAAAAGAAGAGAAAACATTCAACTTTGAGAGCAAAGTTACTCTGGAGAAATTACTTCATATTGAGTCTGCATCCCTTTTTCCCTCAAGTCTAAAAACAATGTTCATCCCTCAAGATCTTTCCCTATTGTTGAGAGAACCTCATTGTCTCTCTCCTTCGATCTTTCCTTTGGTGGAGGAGTGAAGTGGTGGAGACATAGTTGGAAGGAACTTGGTTTCTTGGTTTCGAACCGTGCCGACACAGAAGTCTGTAATGTTGTCACTTCTCCTGATCAATTATTAATAGTAATACTCCTTTCCCATCCTATTGGTATCGTGAAAGTATATGATTATTATCCATGGGTATTTTTGTAATTTTTATTAATGGATTATGATATCTGATGTGCTAACCCCTTTATATTATCACTATATGCTTGCTTTGCTTGTTTGTTAAGACCTTCTTGTAGGTATAAAGTTTCGGTTTGAAGTGATCAATGGTGGAACATCATCAAACGTTGGATTGAGGTAGGCCTCTATCTTATATTGCACATTAGTTTGTATATCATATGATGGAATTGAGTTGATTTCTGCAGTCATACCTGTGTATTGTGGTTTACCCTTGGTCATAGAGAGCTTTTCCCTCGTAACATAAATGGTGACCATACTGGGGAGAGATATTCCTTCTAAGGGTTGAAGTATTCTTCTTCTTGCATTGCTCTTTTTCCTTGGTATTTCTTGTCATATCACTGCTTGATAGAGTCCGTTCACCCTGAGTCTAAGTTTTTCAGCCTTTTTCCCTTGCATGGCCTTGTTTTAAATCTTGTATGCTCCTTTTTTCCTGACAATTGCATACACATGCGTTCTACCTCTCTGCAAGATGTGTATATACACACTTTTCTCCTAAACAGTCGCGTATACCACTTTTCCTTTCTTGTTTGCTTGGTTTAGTGACTATTGGGTGAGATTTGATGTGTGATGAGTCTTCTTAGGTCTTTGTAGTACCTGTTGAGCTTTTCTGGGTTGACAGGAAGTCTGTTGGGAGTTGAATTCATGGGCGTAGTCTTTCTCATTATTTTTTCATTTTTGATTTGTCCTTGAACCCTAGGCTATTTGCTTGGCTTCTTGGTTTTTTGCTTGAGTTATTTCGTTTATGCATAGTAGAATTTTTATATCAGGCTGCTTCTCGGTCCATGCATTTTCTTTCTGATATATTGAAAATACAAAAAATAGTCATTTTTCATTGGTTAACATTTTTGTCTTTGAACCTTTATTATTATATTGGTACATTTAGCGAAAGATTGCATTTTACCTCTGAATTGAAGACTTGAAATTGAAAATTGCACTGTTTTTATTAACATATCATTCATTGAAAAGTTAAAGATAAAATTTGCATTATATCCATATTTATCCTCTTGCAGAGTCATAACACTATGAGTTTCTCTTCCATACCTTTTTGAGTAATCACGACCAATAAAATTTACGCTTTAAAATAAAATTGATTAGTCACGATTTTATTTTTAGGGTGCACAAACTAGTCTAGGATTTAGGGCCTTGGAATAGGACTTTGTGAGTAAACTTCTCTAAGGCAATTAAATTAACATATGTGTCTGAGATAGGGAGTTGAGAAGTCCATTGTATAATTGGTAATATCAGGAGTCTCCACTCACACCGGAGTTAATCACGAGGTCGCGTGAAGTTAGTTGAAGGGATAACCCCTGGATACTCGGCTAGCATCAAAGATATTTCTGCAGATTTATTTGTATTTGGGGATATTTCTAGTATCCATACCTCTGTGGGAGGTGGTGCTTTCACTATTTCAATATTTGATACCATGCCCATACGCTGATCCAGACTTACAAATGCTCTCCTGTGCATCGATTATACAGTGGTTTATTAGTTGCTTGACTTAGGTATCTCATAGCTTACTTGCTGGGGTTATTCTGCTTGTTGTTAGAAAAATAGAACCGTGGAGCAATAAAATAAAACAAATGCGGAAACAAAACATAGAAGATACACAATACAAGAGAGACAAATTTTTACATGGTTCACCCAGTGTGGGCTACGTCCACCAGAGAAATTGCCAGGTCATTCCTTTATTATTATCCAACAAATGAAGGGATACAACCTACAACAAAACCTGTTGTAACTTCCTCTGCTTTCTCTCACAGTCTCCTCTCTTAGAGTACAATACTCACCATAATGCATAGCTGCAATACATTTCCCTCATAACAGAGGGTTGCCTTCTAGGGAAAAAAACCCTAACATAATTTCTATCGTTATATCTACGACCTTATAATGAACAGTCCATATTTACAATTAAATTACAATATAAATTTACAAGGCAATTTTTCCTTCAAGGCCTTTGCCCCCGAACCCCCGTCGGGGGCCCTCTTGCCCCCGAACCCCCCAGCCAGGGGGATAGGCCCCTTGGACCCCGCAGAGGGGTAACCCCCCCTCTACACTCCCCCGTGTGGAAGAGTGTACATACTTCTGGGGTGTAAAGTCTTCATGGGGTATAAACACAATTGAAAGTAAGGATCTTTGAATCAGGAACATAATCAAGATCCACAACCAACAATCTCCCACTTGGAGACTGATCTCAACAACTCCACCGCTACTGTATATGCTGGACTTTGAACCTTCTTAGACCTGGAAAATTTCTCATCTTCATATTCATTCTTGAAGACCAACTGAAACTGAGCAGGAACTCAGTTTCTCTCTGGTTTCTCCCTTTGTTAACATGTCTGCATGATTCTAGCTAGTGTGTGTCGTTTCCAACTTCAAATGTCCATCTTCCAAGGCAAATTGTATGAAGTGGCACCTCAACTATATATACATAGTCTTTGAATGGAAGGCTGAGTTCTTTGCAAGATGAATTGCACTCTCACTGTGACAGTACTACCTGCTATTCTCCTGCTTCTTTCCCAATTCCTCCATAAACCTTTGTAACCAAATCATCTCTTTACTAACCTCTGTAGCAACAACATACTCTGCCTCTACTGTTGAAAGTGCAAAAAACTTTTGCAGTTTCGAAATCCAACTTACTGTTGTTCCACCTAGAGTTAAAACATACCCTGTGGTGCTCCTCCTGCTATATTTATCATCTTCCATATCTGAATCAACATATCCCTGTAGAAAAGTGTCTGAACCTCCAAAACATAATGCATGAGTAGCAACACCTCTCAAATACCCGAGAATCCACTTTATTTCCTCCCAATGTTCTTTACCTAGATTGTTCATATACCTTCTCACAACTCCCACTGCATGTGAAATATCTGGTCTTGTGCAAACCATTGCATACATCAAGTTGCCAACTGCTAATGAATAAGCGACCCTAGACATGTATTCTATCTCCTCCTGTGTCTTGGGACACATTTCCTTAGTTAATTTGAAATGGATGGCCAAAGGTGTACTAACTGGTTTTTCATTCTGCATTCTAAACCTCTCCAACACCTTCTCTGTGTACTCATCCCGAGACAATGTCAATTTGTGATTTTTTTTGTCTCTTATTATTCTCATGCCAAGGATTTTGTTTGCAGCACCCAAATCCTTCATCGCAAAAGAATTGGCTAATTTCTTCTTGAGCATATTTATATCCTGCATATTAGACCCTGCAACATGCATGTCATCTACATACAATAGCAAGATAATATAGCTTCCATTTTCTATCCTTTTAAAATAAACACAGTGATCAGAATGACATCTACTATAACCCTGTTCTGTCATAAACCTGTCAAACTTCAAATACCACTGCCTTGGAGCTTGCTTTAGGCCATACAATCTCTTCTTCAACCTCCATACCAAATTCTCCTTCCCTTTGACCTCATACCCCTGTGGCTGCTACATATAAATCTCTTCCTCCAAATCCCCATGGAGAAAAGTTGTTTTTACATCTCACTGTTCAAGATGAAAATATTCTACTGTCACAAAACTTAAAATAGTCCTAATTGAAGTCATTTTAACAACAGGAGAAAATATTTCATCAAAATCTATACCTTTCTTTTGTGAAAACCCCTTTACAACAATTCTAGCCTTGTACCACTTTTCTCCTCCATCTTCTTCCTTCAACTTGTAAACCCATTTATTTTGCAATGCTCTTTTTCTCGCAGGCAACTGAACCAAGTCCCATTTCTGGTTATTTTCCAAGGAATCCATTTCCTCTTTCATGCCTTGCTCCCACTTCTTTTTGGTGTATACCTTCATTGCCTCTTCATAACATTCTGGTTCACCGGAATCAGTCAACAATAAATAATACAATGAAGGAGAGTATCGTTCAGAGGGTATACTTAATCTAGTAGATCTTATAACAACACTTGTAGGTATTTGAGGTAACTGTTGCTCCTGTTGTTGTACATTTTGATTTTCAAGTTCCTTTGGAATTTATTTTTCAGTGATCTCATCAAGCACTGTGTATTCTTGTTTTTCTTCTTCTTGTTTCTTTCACTGCAACTGATCTTTATACATGAACTTGTCATTGAATATGCCATATCTACTCGTAATGATTTTGTTATTTTCATAATCCCATAATCGATAACCAAAATCATTAACACTGTATCCAATAAAGGTACACTTCTTGGATTTAGACTCAAGCTTTGTTCTATTTTCTTTATCAATATGGACACATGCTTCACAACCGAAAGTTTTCAAAAAAGAATGGTTTACCTTTTTTCCTGTCCATTCCTCCTCTGGAATTATACAATCCAAAGATATTGAAGGTCCTTTGTTTATTAAGTAAACAACAGTATCTACAACATCTGCCTGGAACTATAAGGGCAAACCGACATGAAATCTCATACTCCTTGCACGCTCCATGATTGTCTTGTTCATCCTTTCTGACACACCATTTTCTTGTGGTGTTCATGGAATTGTCTTCTCTCTACGAATCCCATGGTATGAACAATAATCATCAAACTCCTTTCTACAATATTAATCTCCATTATTTGATCTGAGACACTTCAAACTTTTCCCTGTCTCATTCTCAACTAAAGCTTTCCATTTCTTAAAAGTATCAAAAACATCATATTTTTGTCGAATGCAATAAACCCAAGTTTTTCTAGTTTCATCATCAATAAAAGTAACATAATAACGAGATCCACCAAGAGATGATACCTAAGCTGCCCCCCATACATCTGTATGCACAAGCTCTAACCTTTCATTCTTCTTTTCTTTTCCGACTCTGAAAAATCTGACTCTCTTTTGTTTTCCATAAACACAATGCTCACAGAAGTCCAAATCAATTTGTTTAAGATCTGGCAACAAATTTATTTTGTGAAGTATCTGCATACCCTTCTCACTCATGTGTCCCAGCCTATGATTCCACAGTGTTGTATCCACTCCTATAGAAGCTAAAGACATATAAGAGTCAATATTACCAGTACATAAATACAATGTACCTACCTTCTCTCATTTTTCTATCACCAATGATCCTTTGATGACCTTCCATGTCTTATTTTTAAATATGGATACACAACCTTCACTTGCCAAACTCCCTATTGAAATTAGATTTTTCCTTAAATCTATAACATGTCTTACCTATTTCAACAACCATTGGTTTCCATTCCATTTCTTTATTTTTACCTTTCCCATTCCAACACTTTTGCATGGTGCATCATCACCCAAATGAACCTATCCAAAATCACCTTGAACAGAATCTAGAAAATGTTTTCTATGGGGTGTGGCATGAAACGAAGCCCCCAAATCTACTACCCAAGACGCAGAAATATTATCTACAGAAAGAATCAAAGCATCTTGTAACACATCACTTGTTACATTTGCTTCCCGATTTCTCTCCTGTTGTCCATCTCTTTGTTTCTTTGGAGCTCTGTAATCTTTCTTTATATGTCATTTCTTCCCACAATTCCATCACTCTATCTTTCCAAGTCTGGATTTGGATATGCCCTTCCTAGAATTCCCATAGTTCCCTGAGCCCTTTCCTCTATCCTTTTGTCTTCCCCTGTTCTCCATGTTCAATGCATTACCTGATGTCTCACTTGTGCTTTTCCATCACATTTCCTCACTAAGGATAACACCAACAACATATTCAATTTTTAAAGTATTTGAACCAGAGACAGAGTTACTTACAGTCATGACCAAGCCATTCGATCTTTCTGGCAATGAGCACAAGATTAGAAGAGCCCTAACCTCATCATCGAAGTCCAATTTTACAGAACTTAATTGATTAGTAACCGTATTAAATTCGTTTAAATGATCTGCAACAAACCCACCTTCTGACATTTTCATATTAAATAATCTTTTCATTAGAAATACCTTATTAGACGCTGAGGTTTTTTCATACAGTTTAGCCAATGCATCCATCGGATCCTTCATTATCTTTTCTTTCGAACTATTGAAAGCCACCGACGCTGCCAAGCTCAACCATATCGTTCCTAGAGCCTTTCTGTCAAGAATCTCCCATTCTTCGTCCTTCATGGTCGTCGACTTCTTTGCTACTACGCCCAATGGTAGGAATAGATCCTTCTGATATAAATAATATTCCATCTGAATCTTCCATAAATGGTAGTTTTGGCCGTTAAATTTCTCGACCCTAAACTTTCCATCTTTCGACATTGCTCCGACTCGAACCAAGAACCCTCTTTTCCTGTGAGTTACCTTTCTCTCTAATACCAGTGGTTAGAAAAATAGGACCGCAGAGAAATAAAATAAAAATAAATGCGGAAACAAAACACAGAAGATACACAATACAAGAGAGACACAGATTTACGTGGTTCACCCAGTGTGGGCTACATCCACCAGAGAAATTGCTAGGTCCTTCCTTTATTATTATCCAACAAATGAAGGGATACAACCTACAACAAAACACACTATAACTTCCTCTTCTTTCTCTCACAATCTCCTCTCCTAGTATACAATACTCACCATAATGCATAGCCGCAATACATTTCCCTCATAACAGAGGGTTGCCTTCTAGGGCAAAAAACCCTAACATAATTTCTACTGTTAGATCTGCGACCTCATGATGAACGATCCAGATTTACAATGAAATTACAATATACATTTACAAGGCATTTTTTCCTTCGGGGGATTTGCCCCCGAAACCCCCAGCTGGGGGAATAGGCCCCCTAGACCCCACAGATGGGGTACCCCCCCTCTGCACTCCCCCACATGGAAGAGTGTACATACTTTTGGGGTGTAAAGTTTCATGGGGTGTAAAGACAGCTGAAAGAAAGGACCTCTAAATCATGAACATAATCAGGCTCCACAACCAACACTTGTACCCTGGGTCAAATAAGGGTCAGACAACACACAACCTTTATGGAGTATTACCTCTCCGGGGGGATCTGAGGGAGGCCAGTCAGGCACTTTAGCCCATTTGCATGCATATTGGTCGTTTGACTTTTTGGTATGCTCGTTGACTACTAATTGGCGTTAGGAGTCTTTGTTGGGTTTCACCATCATGGATAGTGGAGCTTCTTTTTCTTCGTCATTTGACGCTGCCTCCACCATGATGCCTACTCATTTATTGGGGACGGGTCCTTCTGCTTTTTACAATGTTATGCAGAATTACAACACTCAGTCCACGCCTTGGGTCTCTAGTAATTTTTATATTGATATGTCTTCACCCATACAATCCTCTCCTTGGTCCACGTATATGAATCCTAGCATGGGATTGGGGGGCATCATGGCTCCAATTCCTACTTCATCGTTTGATATGAGTCGTGTCCCCATGGGAGGTTGGAACCTTCCTTCCTATGAATCCAATGCTAACTATTCTCTTCCAGGCACCAGTGCTCAGATGGTTTCTTATCCCACTTGTTACCCACCACCCATGTATATTTCGTCTGCCATGTCAGTTACTTCCAATTCTTTTTCTATGATAGGTCTTCAAGTACCCCCAAGTCTTTCATATGGGGAGAATCAATTTTACGATTCGGGTTACCCTATTTATGGGACCCCTTCACAAGGGGGCAACATATATCCTCACTCAAAGAATTCCTATCCTACTTCAGTCTCTTTGCAAACCTCAGTGACAATACCCATCCAAACTTCTTCAAACCATTTTGACATTGGCCATCTCCTCTCTGAGCAGGGACATAGGGTACACCAAGATCCTTCCTAGCTTGAAATGTTTTAGAATCAATCCTTCCTCAGAACTTGGAATCAAGTACCACCATCTATCGCTAGCCCAGTCACTGTCAGTCACACTGGTGCTCCATCCCCAACCTCTTCTAGTCATGTCGAAGATGGGTCAACATTTTCTACAAATTATGTCGACAACTTGCACCCAACCTCTGCTAATTATGTTGGGGGTACTATCCTTTTCACTCTGAACCATAGCCGTATCACGTCTCCAACCTCTATTCATCACTCAGGAGATGACTCTCTTTCCCCTTCTATTTACATCAAGAAGCCTAGACGTCTCAGACGTAAGCCTAAATTCCTTTGCAGGACTTGTGAAGGAAATCACCTTACTTGTTTGTGTCCGGTTACTGCCGAGATACCAGAAGTGTGGGGCTCACCCAAAAGCCCTTCATATTCTAAGGCATCTGTGGTTTCTCCTTGCACTACTTCTCCTTTGATCGTCTCGGTGGTTCCACCGACACAATCCTCCCCCGACCTCACCCCCTTTGTCAAGGGTGAAGCGTCTCTTATCCCCATTACTATGCATCCTCTCCAACCTATAATTGAAGAAGTGGCCACACCAATGAAATCTCTGGTCAACCCTACTCTCCTTGAAGAGAGTAATGTGCCTCTTAGTCATATCCTCAGCATTCCTAACCCTACTCCTTCTGAACAAGAGAGATTTATTCTACCCCCGAATGCTCTCTCTCCAAATCCTGATGAAGTTTCCTTCGATTGGGATGACTTGATGGGGCATCCCATACCCCCACCTATGTATTTTCCATTAAGAGACATTATTCGAACTATCATGGAGATTGTATCCTCCATTATCACTTTATCCTCCTGGACTTGGAGAGCCTTGGGTTTCCCCAATATCTTATTAGTTATCCGATAAATATTGACTTTCTGCAGACGACCGAGATGGGAGCCTTGGCCTCTCCCTTTACATGTTGAGTAAAACACCAAAAAAAGTCATAATTACGCTCTTTTCCGACTTGTATAAAAACTGAAAATATTGCTGAGTGATTTGTCCCTTTCACACTCATTAAATTGGATTTGAAATGTCATGAGTCTTAGTTAAGCTCTTTTCTGACTCGTTATCAAAAATAGAAAAGATCTCCAAGTGAACTTGTCTTTTTCACACTCGTAAATTGGATTTGAAAAGATGTCTATTTGGCACAAGTTTACCCCTTTTTCACACCAAGTAGACTACAATACATAAAAAATGATATTTTTTGGTGTTAAGTTGTGATTGCATCTCATGCCCTCACTTGCAGTATTGAGCCTTTAGCTGGTTCTCGCTTTGCGTTATAAACCGTTTCCTAAGCCATTTTTGTATCCTCAACCAAGCAGATCCTTGTGTATATCCTTCACAATTTGACACCCTATACCCTGGAGGAAACATCACCCCGAGTGTCCATCTCCCACATGCATTTCCTTGCATTAAGCATAGGTATGTTCCACTGCTGGAACTAGTTTTTCTTACTTGCGACACTCATTTCCTCTGTATCATAGCATTCATTTGTTATGAAAAAAAAAACAATATGGGCAGGAAGGGAGTACTATATTATAGTTGGAAGCAGTCGTGTCGCCTTTGAATAGAGCACAAAATTATTGAGTCCTTGTGTCATCGTAATTTTGGGTTTAGCATGGTCTTAGGAATCTGATCTTGTTACATAGTTTTCTCCACTGACTGGTTACTCTTCCAGTCCTTATGTAGAACATTATTGATGCCTCCTACATCTAATAGTCACATCATTGAGTCTATGCTGCTGGAGTCCACCATGTGTCTCATGCTCTTGTTCAAAGGAAGTCTATCAACTTGTGTCGGCCACTCCTTAGAAATCTTGACTTTGCATGTCAGCCTTACCCTCAGTTGGTCTCAGAATCACATGATACTATGGTATTATCATGCACCTTGGCCCTACTTGCATCATCGGTAGGTCACCTTGAACCCAAAAATTGACATTTCATCATTGGTCGCTGACTGGGTGGTTTCCCTTGTGTTCGACGGCAAGAAATCTATTCACACTTTGGGATTCATGCAGTGTCTTGGATTCCATTAGCCTTATTGGTGGTTTCCTCGCCTTTGTCAACAATTTTCATCATTTACTGCTATTCATAGGGTCTTTTTTGTATACCGCTTGCATTTGGTATGCACGGAAGATGCACAGGGTCATTGGTTCGTGAACATGTTATTCGTCCGATCTCCACCAAATCATGAATCTCCTACTTTGTTCCTCATGTTGAATGATGAGAGATGCCACAATACTCTCCTTTCAGCGGGTCTCTTTCCATTGACTTCATCTCATTTATTCTGGATATGGGACCTAGAGTTTTATGAGTACCTTGAGGCTTGCAGTCATTAGTGGCAGGCTCTCTAGCCATTGACAGATGGGAATACATTAATGTCTCATGATCAATGGATTTTTCAGGTGTTCGACATAGACTACTTTATTCACACTTGCAGGAATGTACTCAGTGCCTTGATACCTACTTTCATCATTGGTAGGCTATCTCGCATTTGTTAATGGTATACCTCAATGACCAGTAATCAAACGATGTCTCATTATGGTCGACGTCAACTCCTTTATTCACATGATGTAGAATTCCACCTTGGCAGATAGTTTTGAAGACTTGAAGACATCACTATGTGTCCACAACTTTCCTGAGTTGTTGCTTCACTTTCATTAGAACAACACCTATTCGACTTTAGTGATCATGGGAGATCAGATTGTACTCCTTGGTATACAGATATCTTCAGATTGGTTTTGAGACTGGTTTCACTAGGACTTGTTCGTGACTATGACAACTTTTGACATATAACCGCATTTATATTTTCCTATTCATGGCCACGAGCACTTGGTTGGTACATTTTCCACATGGATCTGCATTGTATTCTTGGCAACCATGTATGCAAAGTCAGTACAAAATGTAATAATCAATGGAGTTCGTCTGACTGGTTCTCTACCACTCCACTCCTAGGTTATTTATAATGTATTTCGGCCATCACAAATACTCCTTTGATATCACACATTAGGGGGCATCTGTTATAGAAATATTTGCCTCACCATTGCTATCTTGCACAGAGGGCCTTTTTTCATTTCCCTATGCAGGCTTATCATCCCTTTTTGATGAATCCAGAGATAAAAAATACATTTTTCCACATGTACATGCCCTAACAGCTATGCAACAAGCGTATACGTAGGCTACTCCACTACAACCCGCATACATCAAGATTTGTTCCAAAAAATACAAAAATAGTGTTTAGTTTCCATGTCACAACAACATATCTCTGATCCTTGGCCTTCGATATACTAGAAACGTTCTGACTCAGCCCTTCAGTTGCATTTTGAAGGGTATAAGAGAATAATTATGAGCTATGGAAAAAAGAAGAGAAAGCATTCAACTTTGAGAGAAAAGTTACTCTCGAGAAATTACTTCATATTGAGTCTGCATCCCTTTGTCCCTCAAGTATGAACATAGTGTTCATCCCCCAAGATCTTTCCCTATTGTTGAGAGAACCTCATTGTCTCTCTCCTTCAAGCTTGCCTTTGGTGGAGGAGTGAAGTGGTGGAGATCCAGTTGTAAGGAACTTGGTTTCTTGGTTTGGAACCGTGCCGACACAGAAGTCTGTAATGTTGTCACTTCTACTGATCAATTATTAATAGAAATACTCCTTTCCCATCATATTGGTATCGTGAAAATATATGATTATTATCCATGGGCATGTTTGTAATTTTTATTAATGGATTATGCTATCTGATATGCTAACCCATTTATATTATCACTATATGCTTGCTCTACTTGTTTGTTAAGAACTTCTTGCAGGTATAAAGTTTTGGTTTGAAGTTCTCAACGATGGAACATCATCGAATGTTGGATCGCGGTAGGCCTCTATCTTATCTCGCACATTAGTTTATATATCATATGATGGAATTGAGTTTATTTTTGCAGTCATACCTGTCTATTGTAGTTTACCCTTGGCCATAGAGAGTTTTTCCCTCATAACACTTGAGTAAGATCATTTCACATCTTTTCCTCAACATTTATTTGGAGACCATGCTGGGGAGATCTTCAATATCTCTCTAGTTGATTTTTATGCTTGATTATCATTGAATACATCTATTTTTTTGATATTGATTCTTTGATTGTTTTATTCCTTAATGACTGTACCTGTTGCAAAGAAGCCCAAATTGAGCCCGATCTTCAATATTAGACCAACATTGCTTTAAATTTGTTTAACACCATTTTAGACACTGCTATTACTTGGGCTGAGCTTAATCGTTCATGGGAAACAAGTGAACAAGACATAAGTTCCCAAGAATGTTAGGAAGCTAGACGTAGACAACCTAGAAATAAGCCATAGCCTTCTTTTTCATTCATCTTTGACCTTATTTTCATGTCCTTAGACCCTCGTGTTTCTAGGAGAAGAAGAAGCTTATCACTTGAAATTAATCCTATTGATGAAATAGGAAGAAGGAACATTGTGTTATCAACCCAACAAAGTTCTCTAAGGAGAACCTTTTCTAATTCATCCAGTTCATCTTTCTCTCCCTTACCTATCATCCACAAGATGACATCTAGTGGTGACTCTAGTGGCACTGGAAGTGCTTCCTCCTCATATTTTTCAACATCGTCAGTGATTGGTAACTTATATAGTAACCAAGTCCTTGTCCAATCTACCAAAAACCCCACCAAAGTCATTAAAAAGTATGCTATTTTTCAATTTGAAGAAGATGCTACAACCACATCGTGGCATGTTTCCTCTCCTCTTAACCTAGCACCTGCTACTCATCCACTTCCTAAATTCAAAGAGCATATTCCTAGGTTTTCAGGGAATAACACTGTCACTACAAATGAAGACCTGGTGGAATTTTCTAATGCATGTCACAAAATAGGAGCCAATGACAACGATACTTGGATGCGCTTATTTGTCAATTCCATGGAAGGAAAGGTTGCGATCGATTTCTTTGACCTTCCTCCTAAGATTCTATCTACTTGGGAGGAGTTAGTATATTGGTTCAAATCCACCTACGGGCAATCTAAAAGCCCAGTTGAGCAATTACGAGAGTACAATAACATCACTTATATGGATGGTGAGACCATCAAGTCCTTCAACTTTCATTTCACCAAGTTATACAATCAAATCCATGAAATCATTCGATCTTAGAACCAAGCCAATTTCATGCATTGACTTCCCCCTACTATCATAGGCTAGAGGAAAGAGCCATTGATAACCTCAGTTCCACTCTGCATACTTGTTTAGAGTATGAAGAACAACTTGAAAGAATAGGTCTTTCTCAGGGAAAATCAGTTAAATAGACAGACATGTCCTCCCTCTTACAACTTGTACAAGACACGAATAATCGTATGATGGCATATGAGCAAAAGGGAAATGTATCCCCTCTTACCCATGGATCTTCATTCTCTTCTGCACCCCCTTTTAGAAATCCAAATGAAAATAATTTTCAGCCTAAAGCTATCATGCCTCATAGTTGGTGTAAATTTTGTGAGGAACACCACGAGGAAACCACATGTGAATTAAAGAAGAGTGCCAGAGATAAGATCTTTGCTAAAAGACCAGAAAATACCATCGTTGTCCTAGATTTTGCAGAGCTAGAATATGTCACGATCATCAATACTAGGAACAAATCCTATGCTCCCAAAGGCAAATATGATCCTCCCCGCAATTCTTCTAGCTCGAGCTCATCCTCATCAACTGCTACTATTCAGGTTCCTAAAGTTCCTAATAGTCAAGGAACTACCTCCCCTATGTTATAATATAGAAGATGGTGTGCTCATTTTACCATTGACGATACCTTCGTCACCCAACCATAGGCCGAACCCTCCCTCCGAGCACCTTAACCTTGACTGAGAATTCCTCCAGAAGCAAACCCTAGGCTAGATAGAAAAAAAAAGAGTAGTGCATCATTCCCTAAGGATAACGCATCACAAAAAGATGATCAAATAGTCCAAACCCTAGCTAAGAGATATTCAACCCCATACTAAAACTAGCTGCAGCTGCAGCTGCACCTACAACCCTCCTCCAAACCTGCGCACAAGACTGCAACTGCAATGCGCACCAACTGGGAAAACTGCAATTTTGAGATGTGACAAATGAGAACTGGCACCCTGTATTTATAGTAGTTCTGCCAGTTTTGGTGGGGCCGAATTATCCTTCTGGGTAAGTGTCTATTCAGTATATTATTATAATTTCTGGCCGACTTCTTCTCTTGGAGGCTAATAGCCTAATATAAATTATCTTCTTGAGCTGACAAGGCTTCTAGGGTTATAAGACAACTCATTAGGGTTTCTCTTGCTTCCCAGAGTCTTCTATTCTCATCAGGTTCACACGTGGGGGTAAATACCTCCCGAAACTACCATAATATTAACACTCCCTCCTAGCTAGAGAGGTATTTACAAGTAATGGACTTGAGCACAAAAACATACCATTTACTTGGTAGCATTAATATAGTCATCTAGACTATTTCATGACTAGATCATGAGCATCACCATCAGCATCAGCTGCATCAATTCTCGAAATCATACTTCATCTGAGTAATTAGATATGATGCTGGATAAGTCACTCTCACCATGGAGTGATACAAGAGGAGTAAAAAGCTTTGAACTGTTTTTCGTCTGGAAAATATTTGTTCATCATTCATCTGAATGATCATTATCTCCAATAAACGGTTGATAGTCTTCAAGTCAATTAGAACAAGAATAGAACACACCTGTGTCTATTCATAGTAGTACATAACTACAATCCAGTGGTTCACTACCACATCAAGTAATACATAAGTACTTGATCAACAACGTATGGTTGCGAATGGTGAAACATATTCACTACAGTAGTCCTCATCTACTGTCATACAGTCTTCATAACAAACATCTGAGAGCATCCTGCACAGAAACAATGTTATGATAAAAACTGAATCATCTAGGCCAATATTTCACTCACGTCTGTGAGATCTGAAAGATTGTCTGCCTCATGAACAATGGAACATATCCACCACAATAGTATATCTCTACTGTCTGGAGACAGGTAGTCTCCATAACAATCATCTGATGCCATCCTGCACAAAAAATACTGTTAAATATAAACTAAATCCTCTGGGAAGATATTTCACTCACGTTTGTGAGATATGAAAGAATATCTTCCCTCATCAGCAATGGGCTATCTTCCCTATTCTTCACAAACAAGGAAGAAAGAGTATTTATGATTTCTGAGCCTGGACCATTTCTCACCCTGGGCCATTCTTCCTACACTAATTAAAGTGCACCCTGGATAGAATGTATAAACCCTAAGAAATATTTGGACCATTCCTTATTTTGGGCCATTCCTCCGACACTAAACAAAGTGTAACCTAGAGAGAATGAGTCTACCCTAATGAATGACTGTCCTTGATTGCTGAGCCTGGAATATTCCCCACCCTAGGCCATTCCTCCGATGCTAAAAAAAGTGTAACCTGGAGAGAATGAGTCTGCCCTCGAGGAATAACTGTCTGGACCATTCCCCACCCTGGGCCATTCCTCCGACACTAAAAAAAGCGTAACTTGGAGAGAATGTATAACCCTCGAGGAATGTCTATCCTACATCAACCTCCAAAACGGACCATTCTTCAAAACTTCTCACAACTGTGAACTTCGAAAGAATGATTGCCCGGCGAGGCAGACCATTATACTTGATCACTACTCAGAGTGACTGCCAAGAAGAATGACTGTCCTAGACCACTCCCCATGTTAACCACAATGGGAAGTCACTGTTAATGATACATCAACAATCAGTCTACCTCCCATGTTAACTACAATGGGAAGTCATTTCTCGTCATAAATCTCAATCCACTTTCCGAACAAGAAAGCATCTGTCCAATCTGGACTATTTTTCAATTACAAAGATAAATAATATTTTCAATGCTCCCTCCTAACTGGAGAGTTATTTCAATAACAAAAATAAATGTTTTCGTACCTTCTTCTAGTTTGGAGAGTCTTCCCTTCCAGCTAATAGAGTTATTTCCACGATCTCTAGCTTGAGTATGCAAGTTCTTTCATCTTGAATAGAGACTTTACCAAAATGTATGCTTATCTGCTCATCTGTGGAGATATGTATTGGAGAAATCATTTTATCCCTTCTGGACATAATCATGGATAATGTAATGCTTGTACTGTAGTCTGGAACACTGTGAAGGCTTCATGTAGATCTGAACAATAGAGTATATCATAGTTGGAGAAATGGAACATATCCATGCAGACTTCTTCTGTCATCATGAGATCGGATCTTATGAGTAGTCATCTTGATGTTATAGGAAATCTTCACCACGCTTCTGCTGTGCACTGGAGGTTCTACGCCAAGT
>ML778519.1:1678660-1694164 GCA_009831015.1 Picea engelmannii
TTTTCCAAGAGATAGATATACAAGATATGTACAAAGATGATGCAAGCAAGATATGTACAAGAAATAAGAAGAGTGTTGTTACCTTTTAGTAGAAGAAGTCTCTTCCATCCTGCTTAGTCTTCTTTGTAGGTTCCTTTTCTTCAACAACTGATGCTTCATGTTTCTCTTTCCTTTTCTTTAGCTCGGGACACTGGTTCCTGTAGTGACCATACTTTTGACGGTTGAAGCATTGCATTTCTGAAATGCCTTTCTTCTGATTTGGCTTCCTCCTTGAAACAAACTTCCTTTTGTTCCTGAAGTTCTTGAATCTTGCTGTGAAGGCTTGATCATCATGCTTCTTTTGGGGTTTCTCTTTTGCATTGATCCTTGATTCTTCTTGAGATCAACAAGTACAAAGTTCTTCAAATGTCAGGTACTCCTTCCTTGTGTTCATGCTTGCGGCAAATGCATCCCATGTCTTGGGATGACCATTGAGTACTATGTTCACCAATTCCTTTTCTGAAGTGATCTCTTCAATAGCTTGTAGTTGATCTCTTAACTGGGATATCCTTACAAAGTATGATGTTATGTTGTCATCATCATTCATCTTCATGTCACAGAGCTCTTTCTTCAGACTCATAACTTGTCCAATGTTTCTGACTGAGAAGAGATTTGTTAGGGCATCATACATCTTCTTCGATGAGTCAAGATGGGAGATGTAGGGTATCAAGTGGTCTTTTATAGAATCCACTATGATACTCATGGAATTGATGTCAACATCTTTGAACTTCTCCATAGCTGCAACGTTCTGCGGTTCCTTCTCTTCTCCTTCCTTAAACTTTGGCTTAACAATCTTTCCTTTCACAATATCCAACACTTTATTCTTAGCAAGGATGAGGTCAACCCTTGTCTTCCATGCTCTGAAGTTAGAGGCTCCGTCTAGCTTGTTCTCACACTTCATAGAGTTCGTCATGGCTTGCTTTACTTGGTCAAACCCTAGATTTGACCAGAAATTCAAACTTCACATCTTGGTCTTCTGAGAGTACCAGTAGATGCGTTGGGATAGGGTACACTGATCTATCCGGAGATTAGGTCAATATCATCACTTAAGGTGCCTCGACAAGAGGTTTAGGGTTTTTTCAACTGCTTCTGCTGGTAACCCTAGCTGCAGTTCTTTTGGCAATTGCTCTTGCTAGTAACCCTAGCGACAGTACCTCAACAAAATCAATATCTAGCAGCTATGTTTCCTTCTAGAATTTTAGGCTAACTGAAGGGTTGTGGGCCCATAACTTGTTAGAATATAGAATATGGTGTGCTTGTTTTACCATTGACGATACCTTCGTCACCCAACGATAGGCCAAACCCTCCCTCCGAGCACCTAAACCTTGACTGAGAATTCCTCCGGAAGTAAACCCTAGGCTAGATAGCCAAACAAAGAGTAGCACATCATTCCCTAAGGATAGCACCTCACAAAAAGATGATCAGATAGTACAAACCCTAGCCAAGAGATATTCAACCCAATACTGAAACTAGATGTTGCTGCAGCTGCACCTGCAACCCTCCTCCAAACCTGCGCACAAGACTACAACTGCAGTGCACACCAACTAGGAAAACTGCAATTCTGAGATGTGACAAATGAGAACTGGCACCCTGTATTTATAGTAGTTTTGCGAGTTTTGTTGGGGCCGACTTCTCCTTCTGGATAAGTGTCTATTCAGTATATTATTATAATTTTTGGTCGACTTCTTCTCTTGGAGGCTAATAGCCTAATATAAATTATCTTCTTGAGCTGACAAGGCTTCTAGGGTTATTAGCCAACTCATTAGGGTTTCTCTTGCTTCCCTGAGTCTTCTATTCTCATCAGGTTCACACATGGGGGTAAATACCTCCCGCAGCTACCATAATATTAACACCCTCTCCCCTCTTCCAAATACAATACTCTAAATCAGTTGGCCAACATCAAAGCAGATGCAACCCTTCTGGAAATGGTTGTCATCCCTGAAAAACAGAGGCATATGAACTAATTCATGGAAGGAAAATATTTCATTGTAGCCAACCTCTCTGAAGAGGTAAATGAAGAGCATTCATCTATAAATAAAGTAGGTGTACATAACTTTAGATACCCTATAAAAAATCCCCCTTTTTATATTTTTGTAAAGATTATGGATAAGATCGCCCATTGTTTCCTCATTGATCATGGTTTGGGCCCAAGTGTAATGCTGAAGATTATTATGGAAGAGATAGTCTTTCATTGTACAAATTAAAATGCCAGAAGCATGCTCTCTTATAATAGTCTACAACAAACGACCATAGGTGAAATCAAAGATGTGACCTTGGTTTTGTGCACACACCCTGAAATAAGGACAACCCTTAATATTCAGGTAACTGATATCCCAGTAAGAAATTACTCAATCATATTAGGAAGAGATTGGCAAGCTTTGACAAGTGGATACCTCTCACTCGATGGAACACACTTATCCATTCCTTGGAATGGTAAAAACATCATAGTCCTTAGAGAGGGAAGGATTTCACCTTACATAGAAAGTGTTCCACAACCTAATGTGAATTATATCGAAGAGGACCTAGGGGTGTATTCCATCTTTTCTGAGGAGGATAACATTCCCTTGGAACAAATCAACTTAGATGATGGTATGTGGCACATGCACTATGATGGTTCATGCTATAATGAAGGAAACAAAGCTGGCATTATCTTGTACTCTCCTATGGAGAAAATTCATAACTTTTCTTATAGGTTGGAGTTTGCTTGCACAAACAATGTCACTGAATCATAAGTTTTATTATTAGGCATTGAAAACGCCTATAATATGGGTTGTGGTCACCTTACATTTTTTGGGGATTTCGAGATTGTTGTGAACCTTGTACATAAGATATAATATCCTAGCAACAATTTGATGAAACGATACACCTAAACTATTTATGCACTTATCTCGAACCTACTATGTTTCAACATTACTCATGTTAAGAGGGAATTGAACTCAATGGCTGATTGGTTAGCTATTTTTTCAGCCTCTCCTAATCAAAACATTCTGCCACACAGACCTTATTATACCTTTCAATATCTATATCATCCACATATCCCTGACAATATAAAATCATGGAAGGTCTTCCCTAACAATGAGAGAATATGTGCTTTCATTCAAAATTAAACTTATAAGCCTAAGGAAATTATATCAATGGAAGATAACAAGATGCCTAAGGGCTTGACTCCTCTAGAGAGTTCATTTTCATCGAGTGATGTAGGAAATAAAAAGAAACATAAAGAAGAGGAGACAAAAAGGAATGTGGGTGAAACCATCTACTTGAACATTGGAATACTTGAGTCTCCAAATAATGTTGAAATAGGTGCCCAATTTTCTGATGAAGAGAAAATGAAATTTGCCAAGCTGCTTGGCGAATTTAAAGATGTTTTTTCTTGGTCTTATGAGGATCTTCATGGTTTTTATCCCTATCTTATATATCATTCCATTCCCATCAAGGAAGGAATAAAACCAGTTAGGAAAAAAAAAATACCTATCAACCCTGCACTGGAACCAACTATTCGAAAGGAATTGGAAAAACTCTTGAAAGATGTGATCATATTTCTGGTCAAGTATTTTGAATGGGTTTCCAATTTGGTTCCCATTTGGAAAAAAACTGGTCAGATCATATTATGCGTTGATTTTTGGGCATTAAATTGGGCTAGTATAAAATATCAGTTTCCTCTTCCTAATATGGAGATGATTTTGCAACAAGTTGCAGGGTCACAGGTGATGTCCTTACTTGACGGTTTTTCTGGTTACAATCAAATCAAGGTAAAAAGGGCAGATAAATATAAAACCCAATTTATTACTCACCGGTATACCTTTTCTTATGAACATATTAATTTTATATTATCTAATGAAGGTGCCACTTTTCAAAGACCTATGCTAATAGATTTTGACAATTTGATCGACAAGATTATTCATATCTATCTTGATGATCTGATCGTCTACTCTAAAATACTATCAATTGTCTCGAAGTTTCAAGAATTATGGCTAGGTCCTTTCAAGATCGCTTTTGTTCTGGGTACAAACTCTTACATTCTAAAATATTTACAAGAGTAATTATTTTCCTACAACACTAACGATTCTCACTTAAAATACTATGTGGAACCAACTTGAAAAGTATAACGTTGTTTGGATTGTTCTGTGTATTAGTAGTTCAGTTCTTTTTTCATAGTTTTCACTATTGCTTATCAATTCTGCTTTTACAATAGTTTATATTCTGCTTCCATTTTAGTAGTTTTCCTCCTGCTGTTTGCATTTCTGTCATTTTATTTTCTATTTTTTAAAATTTTGTGGTTTCATTCTGTTATGACATTTTTTTCTTTTGTTCTTTTCGGTTTCAATTTTTGGTCAAGAATAATATGTTGGATCAGTTCTTCCACAGTGAAACTCCTGCAGGGTATTGTTAGTCAATAACAATTGATCTTACACAACTATTACGATTTCCTCCCTGAAGGCATAATTGAATTTGTTATCTTCCTTCACTGCTGTCTTATGAGGAAATTGGTTACCTCCCGCTTCTACTTTCCATTTCTTCATCCATTTGAGATTCAAAAGATCAAGTTCATAAATTTTTTCTCCTTGAAGTCAACAACAAATTCTGGTTGAATGATTATGCATATAGGGATAAACCCCCTCATAGTTAACATTTTCCATGAGTTATTCCCAAATTACTAGTCATTTTTCCATTAAATCTGCTCACCTCCCCCTGTTGCATAATCATTCTGGTTATATCTTCTTGATCTGTTTCTCTTGGCCTGCAAAACTATATATTCTGAGTTCTTAATCTATTGGAAACAAATTTCCCTGTGGAGTCGCCATTTTTTTTACGATAAAAATCGCAATGAGGAATTTCGCCGGTAAAGTATTGCTAAAACCTATTATTTAAACTATGTTAATAAGATATAATACTAGTAGGTGGGACCGCCTTGTGGACTGAAGGCTTAGAGATAACCATATCACATATTTTATGTTGTTGTTTCAATGTTTCTTATAGGGTATTATATGGTTGATGATGCAGTCTTGGTTTCATTTTGACATAATGACAGGTGGATGATGCATTTTATGGGATGTTTTGTTATTTGAAGCTTTAATTTTATGTTATGATTGGCATATATTACAATTTTTATATTTGATCATGTCACCATGATTATTACCTAGCTACACCTGCACAGAAATATGTTGGTAACAACATGAACAAAATAAAAAGGGAAGAGACTTACAAAAAAATCCAAAAGAAAGGGCCTATGTTATGCTATGTTAGAAATTATGTGTAATTAAAATGAAAACAAGTTAGTGTTAATCCTAACTATTAATGGTTAGTGGCTATGCAATTTGAAATTGAGTTATATTGGGCCCATTTGATATGGAAATACATATGGTATGGTATGGAAGTTTGGCAATGGTTAATATGAATTATTAGGTGGCGCATTTGGCAAGCAACGTGGTTGCAGATTTCAATGGTTTGGAATTAATGACATGGTTAATGTTATTAGTGATTGTTGGTTGTCATGTAATTTTAAATTGAATGTAGAGGAGATAGAAGCGACATGCAATAAATGCATGTAACTCCATACTTCCCCCATTAGGCTGCCACCCTAGTATGATTATTGTTGCATTTCATTTTTCTGGTGGTTAAGCTCTGAGATCCAAGCCTGGGAAGGCAGCACACAGCCAACTCGCCCCTTTTAAGCTATTGGTTACATGTATGGTTCTTTTCACCCATACATGAATTACGCTCTGTGTACGAACAAACAATGACTTAGTAATGATTTGGTTTGGGTTTTTCTAATATTGGAAATTGTGTAAATGAGTAGTTCTTCTCTCTAGAATGACTGTGTAGTTGTTCGATTTGCAAGTAAAAGATTCAGTTTGGTTGTTGCTGAAAATCATGATGGCTCTCTGTAGTTTTTAAGTGGATATGGGTATTATCACTCTGTGTTTTTTTGGAGAGTTTCACTTTGTTTATCCTCACTGGTTGCTTCCTCACAGTTATGAGGGTAACCATGTCCAGTCGTATTAGAGCTACTATGTGGTTGCTGTGTATGTTTTTTGGACTGTCTTTTGGTCACTGTGTATTTTATAGAGTCATAGTTGTGGGTTTATTACATGGTCATGGGATTATTTGTATGGTATTGGCATCAATGTATCTCAGAAATCGGTTATAGGGTGGCCATTATTCCAAGATATATGGTTGTTTGGTGATATAAGTTATGCCTCACGCCAACATTCCCACTGACATTTTTATCCATTGATTTGGTCCTTGCGAAATGAACAAAGTATACATCTGTGTGCTCTGGGGTACTTGTCACTGTTCAGTGGACATTCACTTCTCCTCTTCATCATTTTACTACACTACCCGTCATTAAACTGTTGTGCCATTGTACAAACCGAGAGTTATAAGGAGCCTTGTGGTTCTATCATGCTTGTATTGAAGGGTCTCTGCCTATTGGTTGATATGTTTGACCTCGAGTCTCTCAGTGATTTTGATGACCGAGCGAACTCTTGATTACTTCTTTTTATTCATTTTTACAGAGCCTAATTTTGATAATCCCCAACTGTTCTCACTCTTGTCAGGAATCTTGTTGACTGTCATAGATTGGTTCAGTGATTATGATAGTCGCTTTGAGTACTTATATTGAACCCGTTTGATTGAGTTGGTTGGAAAGATGTGATAGATGATGAGTAATAATGTACAGTAAGAGGGATGCCTCTTTTTCATTATGCTTTGGATCAATGTGTTCTTACAACATGGTGTCAATTGCAATTTGGTGATTGTTGTGTGTTTTAGTAGTCCCGATCGAGATCATGGAAAATTGTGGAAATTATTGACTGTGATTTAGTTGTTTCATTGTGTGTCTATTATGGAGGCATCGTGCATGTTTTATTTAATTTCATCATCAATGATGAAGCTCGGTTTTTGTATTATGGTTTCATTTAAAGTTTTATTGGTTAATATAATGAAAAGGGCATGAAATTAGGCAAGTATTAGAAGTCTTTTCAATTTGGAAAAGGGACCTATGTATATGTTTTATTTGGGCTATGTTGGCCCTTGGGTATGGAAGTAAGAAAATATTAAGGTAGAAAAGACAGAATGCGAACTGTGCGGAAGACATAGTGACTGATACTGGGTCGATGTGAGCATAAGAGAAGAAAAGACAAAGCAAAGTAAGAGAAAGAAATTCATTGGACGAGGAGATCGAGGATAACATATCAACAAGGAAGACAGATCGTGGACAACTCAGCAAGTAGAAAAATCCATTGTTGGATGCTTTGGAGCACCACGTGAGAAGGGAGGAAAGATAGGCTAGCGAAGCCCTGAAAACATGGGTCAAGTTGACCTAGGGTTTTAGGCACCTAGGGTTTTGGTATCTAGGGTTTTGACACTTTGGTTTTGGCCTAAGGCTATTGATGACCTATTGTAATGTATAAATAAGAACCTATATGAGTGAAGAGGGTTCGTCCCAAGTTTGTTATTGTTATGAGTGATTATTTTAGTGAGAGAGAGAAGCATTGAGTAATGAGGGAACTCTGTCTTGAAAGATCTTCAGCTGGGTGCGAAGATCAACCCTGTAGTTGGGTGCGCAGGGAAGGAAGACAAAGAGAAGAGAGAAAGAGAGAATATATTCTAGCTAAAGAGCATAGATAAGAACTATATTCTTTCATCTTAATATATTATAAATCACAATTCTATGGACGTAGCCCTAGGGAGAGGGTGGACCATGTATATATTAGTGTTGTGTGTGATTGATGTGGTGTTCTCTTGTTCTTGATATACTATTATTCCATTAATGTGTTGTATCAAACAGATAAATGTGTGAGGTAGGACTAAGTTGATAACTGACATCTAGATGTTGTTTTGTTCTTGTATTGGATCCACTTGGTATTCCCTTTGGTTGTAGACATCTCTGTCCTGCAACCCCCCATAGCTACTTCAGGTGAGACTACATCTGCCTCACAGGTGTTTCCGAAATAGCCAATAGCTAGGGATCGTTGGTGCGCTCTTGGAGATAAACCCTGGGTCTGCCCCTGTGACAGCAAAAGATTATGAATTATGGATAGTGTTTGATATTTTATAGTGATATATGATGGATAGAGATGGAGCAATGTGGTTGTGTTTTTCTTTTTGTTTTAAATTAAAGGAAAGGAAATGAGAGAGACCAAGTATTCTCTTAACATGATTGTTGAAAGTCATAGTGATTATGAGTATGATTACAAACTGTGTTAATTGAGATGTTTTGATTAAATTGAATGTAGGACAATGAACAATTTTGACACAATAATTGTTTAATTGGTATTGGTATCTTTTGTATCGAATAAAAAGTTGTTTTTATGGGTTACTGGATTTGTTTTATGAACAATATTCATTTTTTCCCTACCATTCTCTCACTTTTTTGCACATTACAAGTCCCCTCGCCTCCCCATATTCCCTATCCACTCCATGTTCTTAACATTAAATTATAGTTAAGTTAAACTCTATATTATAGTAGTTAAAGGATGGAACATGGATGAGTTACAATGATATATTCATTTGATTTATGATACAGTTGATTGTTTGATGATTTGTTGAGTAGTAATCATGATCTACCCCCCTTAATTTTAACACTTTTCGCTCAATACAATCCCTCACATATCCCATAACCCTTATTCACTCCCTGCTCATTGACAAGTATTAAATGATTTGTATGGATTGAATTTCATGAGTCTGATGTATTGTTGAGACAAACTTTGTTTCACATTTAAATAGATGTCATTTATGGTTGTTGAAGAAACTAGTTTCTAATCAATAATGCATAGAGGAATCAACTTTTTCAGCAGAGGTAGCCATGGTCGGGGTAGCAGAGGAAGAGGAAATTGGAACAGGGGCCCTAGAAGGCCAAGGTTTTCTATATATTTTGATGCAAATTCGCAAGAGTTGAGCCAATTATTTCAAGATGGATTTTTTAACTGGATTGGACAAGGATTGATCCAACCTAGGCCAGAAAGGCTCCCCTTAAAATCCTCACATGTCCATGGTATCCAAATTACCACTCACATCTCATTACAACCTGAAGTCCCTGTAAACGATAGATGGCAATAGATTTTCCATCCGACATTCTCCCAACATCCTGGTTGGCCTAACTTGTATCTACCTACTCCTTCACCTGTTAATCAAATTGTCCAAGATTCCCATGCCCACTCACCAACACAGTATTCCCATGCAAGAAAAAGGTTAAAAATTGAGGCCCACCATGCTCCGTCTTGTTCATCCTTTCTACAACTCCATTCTGATGAGGTGTATATGGAGTAGTCTTATGCCTTGCTATACCACACTTATTACATAATTATTCAAATTCATTCCTGCAGAACTCTCCACCATTATCTATCCTCAACACCTTAATTCTTTTCTTTGTTTGATTCTCAACAAGATCCTTAAACTCTTTAAACTTGTCAAAGACTTCATATTTATTCCTGGGGAAATATGTCCAAGTATTCCTCAATAATTCATCTATCAATAAGACATAGTACAAAGATTTTCCTAATGATGGGACCGATATAGGTCCAAAAAGATCACTGTGAACTAGTTGTAAAATTCCTTCTTCCCTCATTGTAGAAGAAGGAAATATTACCCGATTCTACTTCCCATATACACAATGTTCACATAAATCAAAATCCAGAGAGAAATTGGAAATACCTTCAACTATACCTTTCTCGTGTAGTAGTCGAATACCCTTCTATCCGATACACCTCGGTCTTTGATTCCAGAGCATAACCTTTTCTCTAGAGACTGCAAGAGTTATTTCTTCTTAAACTCCAATATCAGGAAAAACAGAACTATTACACCTGTTACTAATAGTGCTTCCTTGCAACTTATACAGAGTTCCAACCTAAACTCCTTTCAACAACACCATTGCTCCTGAAACCATTTTGCAGGTTTCCTTTTCAAATATTGTTTTACCCCTGCATCGTTTATTTTTCTTACATAAATAAAATATCTGGCTAAGCCTAGGATGTGCATAGCACTAGGAAGTATTATAATCCTTCCATCTATGAGCCTCAACTTGACTTTTTCTTGTCCTATGACTCTGGTTGTTGAATCATCACCTAAGAAAACATTACCTCCATCATACCTTTCATATTCAGAGAACCACTCCCTCTAGGGAGTCATATGAAAGGATGCACCTGATTCAAGAAACCATGCCTCATGATCTACATTTGTGCTTGAAGAATCCAAGTACACATCCCCTCCTTCTTCCTTGGAGTTCTTTTCTTCTGTAGAAGGAGATTCTTCAGATCCCTTCTTTTTCTCAACTTTGTATCTACACCGCTTCTTGTAGTGCCCTTATTTTCCACATCTCAAACATACCTTTACAAACATTCCAGGAGATTTAGAGCTACCCTTAGACTTGTATATCCCACTTGAGAACATAGATTTATTTATTTCATGGGAACGTCCGCTTGGAAATAATGCGTCTGTGCTCTATCCTTCCAGATGGTTCTATCTCATCTCCTCTGACAACAAGGGTGAGACCACTTCATAAAACTTCAAGGTAGTTGTATTACTACCTATGGCCACAACTAGACTCTCCCACGAGTCTGGTAAAGAACACAGTAAACTGATACACTTATCTTCATCTGAAATTTTAATATAAAAAAATACTAACTGACTTACCACAGTATTGAAAGTGCTCAAATGCTCTGCCACCAAGTCTCGATCTCTCATCCTAAGATTATATAGCTTCTTTCTCAATAATAGTTTATTTACTAGGGACTTAGACTGATACAAATTCCCCAAATTATCTCATAAATCCTTGGTTGTAGCCTCCTCTCACACATTTAGTAATACTGAGTCTTAGAGACAGTTGAATTGTGCTCTTCGCCTTCTGATCCAACTTTTTCTAGTCATCTGTTGAAGTTCATGTAGGTGCAGTACCTGTTTCTACCACGATCCACTGATCTATGTGCACCAACAGATCTTCCATATTGAGCTTCCACAACTCAAAATGTTTCCCATTAAACTTCTCCATCTCCATTTTCGAATTTCTTGCCATTTCTTTTCACCTGAAAAATAAATACCACAAATCTCCCACTGTAACAATGCTTATCACAGTCCCGAGCCAAACCCTTGACCACAAAGGCCTCCCCTGAAGCCAACCTGGCTCTGATACCAAATGTATATTTTAACCTTGTACAATATTTGTGGAAAAAATATTTTCAGTAAAAGGACAAAAAATATACAATGGAAAATACAAACATTAGATGGAGATTTTTCCCTTGGAAACCCAACCTGGAAAACCAGCATATTCTATATTCATTCATAGTGATACATTGTTTACAATACAATTTACATATAGGATAAAATGACATCCAAAATCCTAACCCAATGACTTGGATCAGTCAAAAACCCAAATTCATTAAGTGAAAATAGAAAACCATCGGCAAAAAAACATTTTCTGAAAAACCACCCAAAAATGTGACACGTTTCACGAGGAAAAAACAAATTCTCTGGGGAGCTACCACCGAACCTCCACGTGTGGAGATTTCTCACCCCTCAAAACCCCCTGCACTCCCGACACAATGCAGACACTACTACTCATGCAAAGAATATAACACATACCCAACATCCTCCCACTTGTTGTTTTCTTTGCATACAGGGGGTTACAAGGTTACATAGTCAACAATCCAGGGCAGAAATTCCCATGGATCCTCTACACCAAGATAACTTCTCAGGGTTACATAGTCAACAATCCAGGGCAGAAATTCCCATGGATCCTCTACACCAAGAGAACATTCTTCAAAGTGTCCACCTTCATCAACAACACTTTCTTTTCTTCAACTATGTCTCTCACAAAGTGATATTGAATATTAATATGCTTTGTCTTTGAATGATAAGTTGGGTTCTTTTCCAAAAAAATTGCACTCTCACTATCAAAATCTATCCTTACAGCTTGTTGTAACAAACCAATACCTGAACAAAATATTTGTAACCATACTTCCTCCTTACTTGCATGATTGGATGCAATGTATCCAACTGCTATAGTTGAAAGTGTCACTACAACCTCTCTTTTGCTCATCCAACTTATTTCTCCTCCAAATAAGTTAAACACATACCCACTTGTATATCTCCTATGATCCAGATCTCCAGCCCAGTCCGCATCCACAAAGACATGTATATCCACCATTCTCTCCAATATTGATCTTCCTTGGTAACACAATCCATAGATAGCAGTGCCACGCAAATACTTGAAAACCCTTTTTACTGTTGTCCAATGCTCCTTCTGTGGTTATGACATATACCTACTCAAAAATCCCACTGCATATGCAATGTCCGGTCTAGTACAAACCATTGCATACATCAAATTTCCAAATACACTCGCATATGGAACATGAGACATGTCCTCCTCCTCTTCTTGTGTCTTGGGACACTGATCTGCAGATAATTTTACACCAACGGGAATAGTAACCTTGATCGATTTACATTCCTACATATTAAACCTCTTCAATATTGTCGTGACATATTTTCTATGATTTAACCAGAGTTTCCTCTTTTTCTGATCTCTTTTAATTTCCATAACCAAAATGAAATTTGAAGCACTAAGATCCATCATGTCAAACTTAGAGGACAACTGAGGACACTAATACTCGTGCAAAGAATATAACAGATAACCAACATAGACGAGATGGAAAAATATGCATCAAAAAATAGATCAGAAAGTGTTGGAGTACACAAACATATTTTATACTTTGTGCTCAAAGATGGGTATCAAAGACTCCCAGTGACACCTGGTTTTGAAGTATTGTAGTGGAATGCATAAGTAAAACCAAACAGAGATGGATTTCTTGAAAATATCTTCTCCCAGAGATTCTTATCGATATGTAGTCAAAGCGAAGAAGAAATTCAAGAAATAGAGTATGTAGGAGTTCAGATTTGAAAATATGCCACAAAGAAATCATCGAAAAATGACACCCTAACTAACAAAACGAAGGACAAAGAAAGGAAGGCCAACCTCAATAGATCCATTCCAAGACACAGGCAAAGAAGGGTAGCTGGAAGTCTGAGAAAGACATCGAAAAGCGGTGTGAGTTCCACAACATCCCCTGGAAAAACCCCAATGAATATCGCTCAAAACAATCATTGGCGGTCCAGCTCAGAACCTTCCATATAATTTATTTCAAAGCACAATAAAGGAAAATGTATCATCGATGTAGAACCTACTGCTACCATCATAGTCACAAGAGTACAACCAGAAGAACCACAAGAGATTGAGGATGAGGAGCACCTCTTCCACTTGCAGATGTGGGTGAAGGGGACCCCACTACATATCATTGTTGACAATGACAGTCAGAAGAACCTGATCTTAGTCGAGGCTGTCAAGATATTGAATCTTCCAACGATGCAACACCCCCAACCATATACCATAAAATGGTTGAGTTGGGGAAAATACATTCACATTATCCAACAATGTCATCTGTCCTGTTGTAACAGATATTGAAAATTTCCAATTCAACTGAGGCTCTTTCGCTCAAAATTTTTCAACTATCCACCGAACACTCGGCATTGGCAAGACGTGACAGAGAGTGTGTGAAGGCATCTCGTGTTTGTTGTTATCATAGACACGGGATCAAACTGGTGGTATTTGTGAATTGTGAATACCAAGTGAGTAATAACTGCTAAAATGAGCAGTCACATCAGTATTTTGGCTTGCATGTTGTTACTTGGAATACTCTGCTGCGTCCGTGGTGAGACGCCCAAGACATTGGGATCAAAGCCTGGAGAGACGATTATGGGACAAACGATAATGACACCATCCAATATATCTAGCTTTGATTTTCCTGTGGGAAAAGTTGCAGATAGAGTACCGCAAACCGTTCATAAAAGGAGGAGCATGCACAACAACACAAAACGAGGACGAGAGCTGGGCAAAATTTTTTCATGCGCAACTGAGAATCCCATCGATGATTGCTGGCGTTGCAACCCCAATTGGCAGCGCAACAAAAAATGACTTGCAGATTGCGGCATTGGATTTGGAAAGGATGTCGTTGGAGGCAAAAATGACAAGTTTTATGTCGTTACGGATCCCCGTGATGATCTGGTGAATCCGTGGAAAGGCACTCTGCATTATGGCGTGATTCAGACAGAGCCTCTCTGGATCATCTTCAAGAGAGACATGGTCATCCGGTTGAAGGGAGAGATGATCATGAACAGTTTAAAGACGATCGATGGACGTGGCATCAATGTTCATATTGGTCAGGGTGTCCCCTGTATCACCATTCAGAATGTGACAAACATCATCATTCATGGCATCCACATCGACGATTGTAGGCCTGTTCAAAATGCTATGGTAAGAGATTCTCCACAACATTACGGGCATAGAAAAGTTTGTGAGGGAGATGGGATTACCATCTTTACAGGAAGGCACATCTGGGTTGACCATTGCTCCATGTCTAACTGCGTGGATGGTCTTATTGACGTAGTCGAGGCATCTACCAATGTCACCATTTCAAACAACCACTTCACCGATCACAATGAGGTAATGATGATTGGTCATAATGACACCTATGCTGACGACGTGATCATGAAGGTAACAGTTGCATTTTAACCATTTTGGCAAAGGTCTCAATGAAAGAATTCCAAGGTGTCGATACAGACACTTCCATATAGTGAACAATGACTACACTCAGTGGGAAGATTATGCCATCGGTGGAAGTGAAAACCCTACCATCTTGAGTCAAGGCAACAGATTCCGTGCTTCTGCAAATCAATTCAAAAAAGAGGTTACGAGGCGGGAGGCCATCGTTGTTCAGGAAAATGAATGGAAGAACTAGAACTCGATATATGAAGATGATATTTTCCTCAACGGTGCATATTTCGTTCAATTAGGATCACGGGAGTCTTCCGCATATGCAACTACATACAGTATGGCACCGAGGAGTTCGGCCTAGTGCAAGACCTCACCCGGGACGCAGGCGTATTCTCCTGTAGGAATGGATCTCCCTGCCAACATCATCCCCGCCACCACAAGCATCGAATTTGAGTTAACTCGCTGGAAGCATGACATTTCCATAGTTATGGGCAAAATTTGCAGTACTTATGGCAGCGATTAGAATCTTTTTTCTGGAAAAAATTGTTTCACACATCACAGACGCCAGTTTCTAGATGCATTTTCAAGCGGTAACCGGAGAAGAGAAAACTGTCGTTGGGGACACAGATTTCCAGAGTTATCATGGAAAAAGTTTCAAACACTGTAAGGTCGGAGCCAGTTCTGGCACTGATAGTTTCAAAAATTATTCAAACGCATGGATAACGAAAAGAAAAAATACCCCACTTGTCTCAAACGATTAGTGACGGTTCAGGTAATGGTGCAAAGAGATGGCAGATGCGCCTGGCAGTAGCAGAGTTCCAGGAGACAAAACATTTCATATTCCCTGGAACTCAAAGAGATTTATTTTATATTTTTCTTTTAAAAAGGAGATTTGATAGAAGAAAAAAGGGGGGGGGGGG
>ML778519.1:1702628-1723076 GCA_009831015.1 Picea engelmannii
TGACTTATCACCAAAGAAATTGGAGCCAACTCCAATATATTGTGACAACAGTTCTGCAATTACATTGTCCAAGAATCAAGTCTTCAACAAAAAGAGCAAGCACGTTGATATCCGTTATCATTTTATTCGAGAATTGGTAAATGGAGATGTAATCACTGTAAAATTTTGTAAATCAGCAGATCAACAAGCTGATATCTTCACAAAGCCTTTGAGCACAGAAACATTTGTATCACTCAGATCTAAGCTAAGTGTTGTTAGGTTAAATGATTGTCGCACTCCAACTTAAGGGGGTGTGTTAGACGGATAAGTTGAGCGATTTGCTCCACGATTTTCTCCTTTGATTGATCAAATCACTCCTTTGATTAGTTTAGTTAACTGTCAATTAGTTGGTTTCTTGTTTTTATCACTGAGTGAGCTGTTAGTCGCTTCATTATTTACGAAGCATTTCCATGCATGTAATTCCTTTATATATCAATTCAATAATGAGATCCGGTGTGGTGTTTTGTGCTATTCTGTTCTGCGGTTCTTGATAAATTCGTTTTCTGTTTTCTCTGCTCTATCAATTCATTTTTCTGTGGCTGCAGATTTTTTTTCAATATCTACCCATACGCAGGATTCAGTAAACATCCATCTAGATTGTAATGCTGATAGTGTTCATTATGATGATAAAGGAATTACAATGGATCAGTTGCAGGCACCTTCGTAAATCAGTTACTTTCCTAGGGCTCTACTTTTCTTCCTGAACTCGGTGGAACCTGCAATGCAGAAAACCACTCTCGGGTCATGCGACTGCATGTCCAGAATGGCGGTACAGCTCCAAAAAATGCAAATCACATGAGCTCCTGGAATCCTAATCCTAATCTTGCTCACGATATACTTAACCAAGTACAAGCTCCCGCTGATCACAATTGGATGGAAAGAAGAATGGGGGGGCACGATCCAAATAAGCTAGTCCATAATTACTACAACGGAGGGCAGTTACCGTAAACTCAATTTCCCATTGATTTACGAGGCGTCGGAGAGACACACATGGCATGGCCACCATTGACGAGGAATCAAGTATTGGAGACACATGGTGCAACAGTGCAGAACAACGCTCAGGGCCAGTTAAATGGTGGATGGCCAATTGCTGGGTTTAACGATACCCATCTTTATCAAGAAAATGATAATCCACTTCAAAAAAGCAGGAAAGACCTGAATGAGTTTTGGAATATTGAAATTCAAGCTTGAACAGAGAATCAGCAGGATGTTATAAGTGAAATGGAAGGTCACACGAATGGGAAAGGGATGAAGGATCAGCAGGAGCTACAAACGAAGAGGTCAACGATACAAATATTGTTGGGGCAGATGCAGTTGATACGACCTTTGATTTATAATACTCTGTATAATAACGCTTTTTCCGTAGAAATTACATTGGTGTGATTTTATGCGGTATATTTTTTTTTTCAATTAAACTTGTCAATATGTTGACAGGTTTTCAAAAACCACCTTTTCATCCACCTTTGCAGTTCAGGTTGACAACTTTTCATAAACAACCTTTTCATCCATCTTTACAGTTCTTTGAAACCGATTCAGTGATCACCTTTACAGTTCTTTGAAATCGCTTTAGTCATCACCTTTAGCGATGATGATGTCTTCTCTCACCACCTGTTCCATCTAGCCAAAACCAACTCAACCTACCTCCTTTCGCTCACTCATAGTGGTGAGGACCTGCACTCAAATGTACCTTCTCATTAACATGATTTATTGCTTTGAGTATTTATTATCAACTAGCCACAATCACATTTATGTAAAAAGTTATTGATATACGACCATGGGCACCATTAATTTTAAAGGGTGGAAAATTGCAAGAAAATGTCTCATTTCATCATTACTATGTTCATCACTTTGCAAAGGCAAGGAAATGTACGCCACATTACGACAATATGTGTATGTTCATGACATTACGACGAAGGGGCTATGTTTGTCACATTATGACGACGTGGATATGTTTGACACTTTACTACATTAATATGTTTGTCATATAGTGAGACTATTGTGTTTGTCAATTTGCAACATTACTATGTTCATCACTTTTCAAGAACAAAGCTATGCTCGTCACATTGCGACAATATGGCTATGTTCGTCACATTATGACTATGGGGTTATGTTTGTCACATTATGACAATGGGGATGTTTTTGACACATTGTTACATTCCTATGTTTGTCAGATTGTGACACTACTATGTTAATCACATTGCAACACTTCTATGTTCATCACTTTGTGACAAGTCTATATTCGTCACATTGCAACAATATGGCTATGTTTGTCACATTATGATGGTGGGGCTATGTTTGATACATTCTGACATTACTATGGTTGTGAGATTGTGATGTTACTATGTTTGTCGCATTGCAACAATGTTAAATCATCTTGAACTTCTTAGATGATGAACTACACTTGTTCTAAGGACATTGATAATAAATCTACTTCACTTATACTAATTCTACTTGATGTATTACTAAATTTAGGTTTCTGTGGTGAGAACATTGTTCAGAAATTGCCAGAGGAACCACAGTGCTAATGATAGTTTGTCGTCGACGTTTCGGATCCACAACAGGATCCATCATCAGGACAGAAAAAGCCCGAGGAAAAAATTAAGAGAGGAGCCTTAGTTAAATAGTGAAAAGTGAACCCTAGGTTTGGGGAGGTTTCTCAAATCAGGTATACCTGATTTGAGAAACCTCCCCAAACCTAGGGTTCACTTTTCACTATTTAACTAAGGCTCCTCTCTTAATTTTTTCCTCGGGCTTTTTCTGTCCTGATGATGGATCCTGTTGTGGATCTGAAACGTCGACGACAATCTATCATTAGCACTGTGGTTCCTCCGACAATTTCTGAATAGTATTACTAAATTTTTAATAAATTAATACATTACTAATATATTATTATATTAATAAATTAATACATTAATATTGCATTATTACATTTATATACATTAAATGTATTGATAAATACATTAATAAAGTATTAATACACTAATAAATAATACATTAATTAAAATTGTTATTATTGAATTAATATTATTTAAATTATCTTTTTATTTTTATTTTTTATTATTATAAAACAATATTTAATATAAATAATCTTTATTTTTATATAAGCATAACCCTAAACCTAATAGGAATAACCTTAACCCTTATCTCATTCTAACCCTAACCCTAATAATTATTAACAATAATTGAAATGTATAATAAGAATCATAACTTTCCTCTAAATTTTAATGTATTTATATTTAGATTAGTGTCTAACCCATCCTCCACTTGTATTTATATTTATAATATTGTGAAAACTAATATTTATATATAAAATTTTAAATTAATACATTATTAATTAATACATTGCTAAAGTATTATTACTCTAATAAAATAATACATTAATAATACATTATTACAATAATAATATATTAAAAATATTAAATACATTAATAAATACATTACTAAAGTATAAATACATTACTAAAATATAAATACATTAACAAAATATTAATACATTAATAAAAAAAATACAATAAATTAAATTATAATTATAATTATTAAATTATTATCATTAAATTCTTATTATTAAAATTATATTTCTATTTTTATTATTTTATTATTAAAAAATAAACATTAATAAAAGCAACTTTAACATTAACTCTAATTCTAATAACAATAACCCTAGCCTTAATTTCTCTCTAACCCTAAACCCGATAACCATTAACAATAATCGAAACGTATAATAAATTTGAGAGAGAAGGCTTAATTAGTCAACGGTTAAGGAGCACTCACAGAACACAAGAGTTCGAGAGTAATTTTGGGGAAGTTGGCTTCGTGTCCATAACAAGATTGATGAACAACTTCGTGTCAATTCTAACGACACTATAAAAATAATTTATGGATTAGTGTAACTATAGGTGTATTAATGAACAGTGAGAATAAGAATAGGTGGTTGTTGGAAAATATATAAATTGTTGATAATTGATTAAAATTTTTGATTGCTTTATGATAACTTTCCTCTAAATTTTAATGTATTTATATTTATAATATTGTAAAAAACATTAATTATATGTTTTATTTTATAAACAATAATAGAAAAAAAAAAACATATATATTAATTTTAGTATAATTTTTTTAAATAAAAAAAATTAAATATCATAAATAAATGTTAAATTAAATAAGGCAACATAACACCCTCTTAGTTTTATATCTGAATTTGTTTG
Source organism: Picea engelmannii (assembly GCA_009831015.1). NCBI lineage: Eukaryota > Viridiplantae > Streptophyta > Pinopsida > Pinales > Pinaceae > Picea > Picea engelmannii. The sequence goes on from ML778519.1 coordinate 1,706,870, forward strand.
GTAAATGTATGGGATGCTGATAAATGTATTGGAGGCCATATTTTTATAAATTCATTTTTGTTAATTGTTTTCGACCCTCATAAATGTATGGGAAGCCATACTTTTATTAATTCATTTATGATAATTGTATTGGACCCTCATAAATGTATGGGAGCCCAGATTTTTATTAATTTATCTGTTGCATTGCACTTTCATTATTTGTTTAAGTAATTAATTGTTAACATCTTTTATTAACTATTTACTTGCTTTTAATTGTTTAAGTAATTAATTGTTAACATCTTTTATTAACTATTTACTTGCTTTTAAGATACAAGTCTAGTACATTTATTAATCATTTACAAGTTTTTAAATACAACTCAATTACATTTATTAATCATTTACACGTTCTTAAATACAAGTCAATTACAAATTCTTAAACACAAATCTAGTAAATCTATTAATCATTTACTAGTTCTTAAAATATAAGTTATTGGAACAATTTACTTAAAAGAATGTTGTGACATTACAAGCAAACAAAAATGAGAGTGAATTTACTTAAAAGAATGTTGTGGGGTTACAAGCACGCTAATTTATACAGTATATCATGGATAAAACTGTTACATTACATCTACACAAAAAGAAGACTGGATTTACTAAGTGAGCATGGTAGACACAACCCAAACTTATTCAAACTGACTCAAGTCCAACACATCATACCACTTAATTAATTAATTAAGTTCAAGTAATTCATCAACTACTATGTTACTTAATAATAATAATTACAATCATATATTATTACAATAATAATAAATAAAATATATTAATAAATACATTAGATGCATTAACTTAAATATATTACAAAAATATTAAACCATTAATAATACATTATTACACTAATATAATGTATAAATTAAAGTATAATTTAACATATTAAATTATTAATACATTATTAAAATAATTATACTTTAATAAATACATTATTAAAGTATTAATACCTTAATAAATACATTATTAAAATAATAATACGTTAATAATTTATATTATAAAAGTATTAACATATTAATTGACAATAAACATTTACTACATTAAATATATTAATAAAGATATTATTAATACATTATTAGTTAATACATTGTTAAAGTATAATTACAATAATTAAATAATGTATTATTAATAATATATTTATTAATATTATTAATACATTTAAAAGTTAATACAATATTAATATAATCATAAAGTAATTTTAATGATGTTAGTAATATATTATTAAAGTATTAATACATTACTAATACGTATATTAATACATATATAATGCAACATATTGAATTATTAATATATTATTAAAGTAATAATGTGTTAATAAATACATTATTAAAGTAGTAATATATTAACAATACATTATTAATATATCAATACATTAATTGTCAAAGACTATGGTTAAGTATGGTTGACAATGACCTTAGTTTTTTTATGGTTGACCATGACCATCATTGAATTTGGGAAGAAAATGTTGACTTTGGTTGACATGGTCAATTATGTTTGACCATGAATTTCCCTCACCATGACCATGGATAATTATAGTTGAATAGACCAAGGTTAATTGTGGTTGACCTTGGATTACCTTGAACATGGTTAATTATGGTTGACCATGACCATGGTTAACTTGCATAGACATTCACTATGATTGATCTTCACTATGCATGACCTTCATTGTGGTTGAACCTAAATTACCATTACCATGGTTGACTATGGTTGACCATGGTTAACAATGGTTTACCATGTTTGACAATTGTTGTCCATAGATGACCATGCCCAACCATAAACATGATTGACCATGACCATGGATGACATTCATCGTGTTTGACCTTAACTATGAATAACGTTGACCATTACATTAACTATGGTTGACAATTGTTGACCATGATGAAGAGTATGGTTTTATATAGTTGATGTTTCCCATCATTGTCTATAATGGTTTTCCATGGTTTACTATGGTTAACCATGGTTGAGCTTGGCGTTCACCAAAGTTTAGTATGATTGTTCATTTTTGACATTCACCATGGTTGACTATCGTTGAACATGACCATGGTTTCCTATGGGTGACCATGCCCATGGTTGAGCTTCGAAGCCCATGTGGTGTTGAATATGTTTGATCATGTTGATTATGTTTAACCATGGTTTACTATGACACTATCGCATTGCAGTGTTGATCAGGTTTTGCTCATCACATTCTAACATCAAGTTTTGTTTGTCACATGAAATCATAAGGTTATGGTTGTCGCGTTGCACCATAGAGTTTTTGTTTGACACATTCTTGCATTGGAATAGGTTTGTCATAGTCTAATAGTGAGTTATGTTCACCACATAGCGACGTCGCAAAATCATCATTTTGTTGGAATGTTGGGCTATGTTTGTCACATTATGACATTAGGTTATGCACATCACATTGTGAAAATATGTTATGTTCATCATATAATGACATTTGTAAATGTTTCTCACATTATGACAACATGATATTTGTGTCACATTACAATGATGAGGTTATGGTAATCACATTCCAATGACAATGCTATTTTCATCACATTGCAACGATATGGCTATGTTCTTCACATTACGACAGTGGGGCTATGTTCGTTAGACAATGAAATTTAAAAATGTTTCTCACATTATGATGACTAGATATTTGTGCCACATTACAATGACAATGTTATGGTAATCACATTGTGATGAAAAGACTATGCTCATCACATTTCAACAATATGACTATGTTCTTCACATTACGACAGTGGGGCTATGTTCATGACAATGCGACAAAAATGATATGTTTGATACATTGTGACATTACTATGTTTTCCAGATCGTGACATTACTATGTTCATCAATTTGCGATGACAAGGCTATGTTAATCACATTGCAAAAATATGGGTATGTTCATCACATTACAATAACGGGGCTGTGTTTGTCACATTTCAACAAAGAGGCTGTGTTTGACACATTCCAACATTACTATGTTTGTCAGATTGTGACACTACTATGTTCATTTCATTGGGAGATTACTACATTCATCACTTTGTAATGGCAAGGCATTATTCATCACATTACAACAATGGGGCTATGTTTGTCACCTTGTGATGAGACGGTTATGTTTGACATGTTGTGAGATTACTATGTTTGTCATATTGTGACACTACTATGTTTGTCAAATTGCAACATTACTAGGTTCATCACTTTGTGACAACAAGGCTATGTTCATCACATTGTGAAAAATATGACTATGTTCGTCACATTACAATGGTGGGGATATGTTCATCACATTACGATGACAAGGTTATTTTTGACACATTACTACATTACTATGTTTGTCAGATTGTGACACTACTATTTTCATCACATTGCAATATTGTTATGTTCATCACTTTGTGATGACAAGTCTATGTTCATCACGTTGCAAAAATATTTCTATGTTTGTCACACTATGATGGTGGGGCTATGCTTGTCAAATTTCAACATTACTATGTTTGTCATATTTTGACACTATTGTGTTTGTCAAACTCCAACAATACTATGTTCATCACTTTTCGACAATGAAGCTATGCTCTTCACATTGCGGCAATGATGCAGGAGCATCGTAAATAACCAGCTGGGAGGAGCATAGCACACATTTTCCACGTTTTGAAATGTTTTTGAAAGATTAAGAAGTGGATATTAATGAAGTAGCTAGAAGTGTACTTGCATTTATATCTGGCTATTGTAAATAGATCGTGAGGGATTTGCTCTCATCTGTCAATGTAAAAGGCATTTAAGCCCATTTAATGAAAGTAGGTAGATTTGAATTATAGATTAGATAGTTTAGAAGAGCAGGAGGGAAAAATGGATATAGACACCCTCATCTTTGTATTATTGTATCATTAGAACATGAGAATAGAGCTGTAGCAGAGAGGTATAGAGAAGAATCCATGTATAGAAGCACTTGAGTTAATATATGAAGCTTTGAAGCAGATTTCATGGTGTTATGATGTTTTCTATTTATACATGGTGAATGGTATCCTTACAACAGTTTTATTCTCTCTGTTATGCATTGTTATGAGACTATACTGTGTATGTATGATTTCACATTAGATGTTTGAAGTCTGAGTGAGAGTTACTGCAAGGAGTGCAGTGAAATGTCCGCAAGAAGTGCATTGACAAGGTTTCAGAGTTTACCTCTGGAATCTTAGGAGGGATACCGTTGTTCTCATTTTAGCAGAAGTGTAGGAGAAGCATAGAAGCTGTGCAAGGTGTGCGCAGGCTGGTTGAAAGCTATAACTTATCAACCAAGGGGAGAGTTGAAGGACTGTTGTTACATAAGGTGCATAGAGTCAAAGAATCAAATACATAGAAGTATTTGAAAGAGTGCCACAAGGAGTGCATGCATGAGTCCTCTTGAGAATCAAGTTTGCAAGTGAAATATTAGGAGGGTTAGTGCCTTCAAAGTATCAAAAGGGAGAGGAAGCGAAGTCGCTTCACAGAGGCCAAGTTTAGACAAGGAACGTTGGTTCATTTCACAGAGGTCTGCAAGGAGGAAACGAACGGTCGAAATTCTCCGTGGAGAACTCACGAAGTTGCGAGGACTATAGGATCCAAAGGAGTTACAGGGTGGATAAGGACAGGATGAACTCACTTTGTTGGTGTCAAGGATCAATGAGGACCATTGATCGTGGTTAGTTTGGGTTGTCAGATCATTTCGCGAATTCAGAGTTCGTGATTTTGGGAGTGGAAGGCCAAATCCTTGGAATAACGAAGTTGTGAGTTGCGAGAAGTAGAGGAAGAGATCCAGACCGTTGGATCCAAGCAGTGAGAGAACCATCAGATCAGAACCTCTTCGCTATATTGCGAATCAGGGTTTCAGAAGTTGGGAGAAATCAGTTTTTGACTGCAGAAGTCGCGAAATTGCGAGTTGTGAGGGTTCGTGCAACACGTGGCACATTCTCTTGGTGGGAACCACATGGATGACAGGTGGTGTGAAGATAAGATGCTGGGGAGAGGGAGAAGAGTGAAAGGTGGCAAGAATCCATGTGAAAGTCGAAGACAGTTGAGAGGATAGGTGGCGTGTCTTTATCAATAGGCGGTGTCAATACCCATTGACCGTCTCGAGGTTTCGGAGGTTGAAGAGTCGGAAGACTTGCATCAAGATTCGCGAAGTCACGAAGTCCGAAACTACGAATCGATGAAAAGTATCGTTTGAAGCCATTCTTTTGTTGAACGCATCAGGGTTCAGAAATTAGGCATTTCGGGGTTCGGTGGGTTGGAGAACTAGAAACTCGATAACAGGAATCAAAAAATTGCGAAACCCGATGTCCCGGATAGACGAAAGGCGCGATCTTATTGTGGTAAGGAGATTAGGGTGATGTCATGTGCTTAACCACGCAGGCATACTCAAAAGGACCTGTGGAAAAACACCATCGTGTGTGTGAGGGATTCCCTGTGGGGAAAATCAAAGAGTCAATCAGACTCAGGAGGGAAGATTTAGAACAATCCTGAGCGGATATTAGCCCAAGGGTTCAGGGGTCTGCATCAGTTGTGGTATCAGAGATTGATTTGGTCTGTATATTTCAGGTAGAGTAAGCTAGGGGAAAAGGAGTACTCTGATACACATCAGTTGTGGTATTAGAGCCCAGAAAATGTTCTTTGTTTTCTGTAGTAGAGAAAAGAGGAACATTTCTGAGGCATACCGCCGAGAAGAAGAGATAGGCCAATGCTAATGCCTGATCCAGCAATGGAAAGAGAGATGTGTGAACTACGTGCTAGGCTTGATGCCATGGAGACAACACAAAGGTACACGGTTAATGCTGGAGATATCAGTGACGCTGAAAGTGAAAATGAAGTTGGACACGAAGGAGAAGAACTGGTAGTCGAAGATGTTGTGGATGAACGCCTATTTAGGGATGTTGCTAGGATAGGTGCTAGAGAAAAAATGGACATTCCAGTATATGAGGGAAACTTAGATGTTGAAGAGCTTCTAGAATGGATTAGAGCTCTAGATAAATACTTCAACTATGAGGATGTCGAGGAAGATAAGAAGGTCAAACATGGTGTCACTAGACTTAAAGGGCATGCAACACTATGGTGGGATGAACTGCGGGCTGACAGACGCTGCAAGGGCAAGCAAAAAATCAAGAGTTGGGATAGAATGGTTGCAAAGATGAAAGCCAAATTCATACCCAAGGATTATCAAATCACTCTGTTTCGGAGGATGCAAAATTTGAGATAGAAGCTGATGTCAGTGAAAGAATACACTGAAGAGTTCTACAAGATAAACATCAGAGCAAGTCATCAGGAAAGCAATGATGAAAAGGTTTCCAGGTACATGAATGGTCTGAGATATGACATCCAATATGATATGAGCATGATGATCATTTGAAATGTGGAGGATGCTTATCAGATGGCTCTGAAAGTTGAAGAGAAGATGAACCGAAAACAAGGTCAAAGGGGCCAAGGTAGAAGTCAAGCTAGAGGCAAAACAATTGCCCAAGACAGGACTCAGAAGTCTAAAGAAGAGGGAAAGAAAACTCAAACTCAACATGAGAGAGGAAGAAGCTCACAAAGAGGGCAGTATGTTGATAGAAATACTTTTCCTTGAGCCAAAGGAAGAGGAAGAGGCAGAGGTTATGAAGTGAAATGCTTTATCTGTGGGAAAATCAGACATAAATCCTATGAGTGTCCAGATAGGAAGAAAGATGGTGGTGAGACTCACATTTCTAAAGCTCAAGGACAGAGTGTTGAGGTAGAAGATGCTGAGGGCGAAATATCCTTGATGATGAGGAAAGTTCTCTTAACACCAGAGAAGGAGTTAGAGAACCTAGCCCAAAGAAACAGCCTGTTTAGGACTGCTTGCAAAACTAAGGATAGAGTATGCAAAGTCATAGTGGATAGCGGTAGCACAAACAATCTCATATCTACAGAGATGGTAGAAAAGCTGGAGCTAGAGACTATTGTACATCCAAGCCCATACAGAGTTTTGTGGCTATAAAAAGGACATCGGGTAAATGTTACTAAACAATGTTTAGTTGAATTTAAAATAGGAGGATATAATGATGAAATATTATGTGATGTCATTCCCATGGATGTTTGTCATCTATTGCTGGGTAGACCTTTGCAATATGATAGAAATGTGATTCATGATGGGAGAAAGAGCACATAAACCCTGGAGAAGAATGGGAGGACACACATGGTGTTGTCGATTAAGGACAAAGAAGTGAAACCAGAGGTGAGCAACACTGTAATTCTCATGAGTGGGAAGGAACTTCTTAAGGAGGTTAAGAAGAAGGAAAACACACAATTTATTATGGTCAAGAAGCCTAAAATTGTTTTGACCAATACAAGAGTGGATGATTTACCAGAGTAAATCCAGAACTTGCTGGAAGAGTTTGCTGATATAGTAGTGGACGAACTACCTTGTTTGTTTCCACCGATCATAAGTATAAGCCATCACATTGATCTTATACCTGGAGCTAGTTTACCAAAAAAAAATGCGTACAAATTTACGCCACAGGAGAATGAGGAAGTCAAGAGACAAGTTCAGGACCTAATGGACAAAGGATTGATTCGAGAGAGCTTGAGTCCATGCGTTGTTCCGACAGTAGTTAGCCCAAATAAATACAGAGGTTGGAGAATGTGTACAAACTCAAGGGAAATCAATAATATTACCATCAGATACAGATTTCCATTACCAAGGATGGACGATTTGATGGATTGCTTGAGTGGAGCCAAGTTTTTTTCAAAGATTGATTTGAAAAGCAGGTATCATCAAATTCGAATGAGAGAAGGTGATGAATGGAAGACAACATTCAAGACGAATGAGGGGATTTATGAGTGGCTTGTTATGCCATTTGGCTTAACAAATGCGCCTACTACTTTCATGAGATTGATGAATGAAGTCCTGAAGGATTTCATAGGAAAATTTGTCATTGTATATCTTGATGATATATTAATTTTCAGCAAGACAGAAGCAACACACTTAAATCATTTAGCTGTCGTAATGAGGAGATTACAGCAAGAGAAATTGCTGATAAATATGAATAAATCATCATTTATGAGGACGAAACTCATTTATTTGGGTTTTGTTATCTTTGCAAATGAGCTGAAAATGGATCCGGATAAGGTAAATGCGATTAAGAATTGGCCATTTCCAAAGAATGTGTTTGAAGTTAGAAGCTTCCATGGTTTAGCTAGTTTCTATAGGAAATTCATAAAAAAATGTAGTGGAATTAGCGCACCAATGATGGATATGGTGAAGAAAAGACACAAATCTTTTCATTGGATGGAGGAAGCAGAGAAAAGTTTCAATCTGCTGAAGAGGAAGATCACAGAGCAACCAATTCTAGTTTTGTCGGATTTTAGCAAGACATTTCAGGTCAGGTGTGACGCGATTAGGTTTGCAATTGGAGCGGTCTTGAGCGAGGATGACAGGCCAGTCGCATACTTCATCGAGAAGATGAATGAAGCGAAGATTAAATACTCAACATATGACAAGGAATTCTATGTTGTCATACAAGCGTTGAAGAAATGGAGACACTATTTGGTTCCTAAGGAGTTTGTTTTGTACAACGATAATCACGCTTTGCAATTCGTGACTCAATAGGAGAAGATGAACCAAAAGCATGCTAAATGGGTTGAATACATGTAGAATTTTACTTTTGTAATCAAACATATTTCTGGAACTGCTAACAAAGTTGTTGATGCTTTGAGAAGGAAATGTTTTCTTATGTAGAAATTTAGAGTCAAAACTTTGGGTTTTGATAACCTCAAAGAAATGTACAGGGATGACCCAGATTTTAAAGAAGTGTATGAGGCATATAAGAATCCAATTCTAAGGGAAAGAAGCCAATGGATCGAATATATGATCCAAGACAAATTATTATTCAGGGGCAATCAACTGTGTATTCCAAAATGCTCCATGAGGGAGAACCTGCTGAAAGAAAAACACAGTGGAGGATTGTTCTGACACTTCGGTCATGATAAGACATTCTAAAAGTTGAATGGCTCATATTTTTGGCCAGGGATGAGGATAGATGTTAAGAAATTTGTGGACAGATGTAGGATTTGTCAACACACAAAAGGGAAAAGGCAGAACACGGGGTTATACCAACCATTACCCATACCAGAAAGGCCATGGGACACAATGAGCATGGATTTCATATTGGGACTACCAAGAATGAAAAGAGGCTATGATTCAATCTTTGTGGTAGTCAATAGATTTTCCAAGATGGCACATTTCATACCATTCCAGAAAACCAGCGACACAACTTATATTGCGAACCTGTTTTTCAAAGGAGTCATCAGGCTTCACAGTTTTCCATGGAGTAATGTTTCAGATTGGGATACCAAGTTCGTGGGACATTTCTGGAGGACTTTATGGAAGAAGATGGGGACAAGTTTGTCTTTTATCTCAATGTATCATCCTCAAATGGATGGACAGATGGAAGTTGTGAACATAAGCTTGGGATATTTGTTGAGGAGCCTAGTGACTGAACACCACAGTCAGTGGGATCACATTTTACCATAGGTGGAATTTGCTTACAATGACTCATTCAACAGAAGCACAGGGCATAGTCCATTTCATATTGTATATGGAATGCAACCCAGGGGAGTTTTTGAATTGAAAGATTCAGAACAAAATGAATTCAGAAGTGTTAGTGCAGAGGGATTTGCAGAAGCAATGAAGGAGCTTCACAACCGAATTAAGGAATGATTGCAGAATTCAAATCAAGGATACAAGCATAGAGCAGATCAACATAGGTGAGAACTTAAATTTGAAGTTGGTGATCTGGTTCTTGCACATCTAAGGAAGGAAAGGTTCCCAAAAGGAACATATAACAAACTGAAGAGGAAAAAGAATGGACCATGCAAGGTCATAAGGAAATTTGGGTCAAACACATATGATATTGAATTACCCGATGGGGTTAGAATCTCATCGATATTCAATGTTGCGTATTTGTACCCTTACAGAGATGAATAAACAGGAACAAAGGAAGAACAGACAGAGGTTCAATGGACAAAACAAGTGCCTGTAGCTGAAAATCCACAGATGGAAAGTATAATTGACAAGAGAGCCAACAAAAAGACTAGGAGAAAAGAGTATTTTGAATACTTGGTCAAGTGGAAAGGACATCCAGTTGAAGATGCCAGTTGGGAAGATGAAGTAGAAATTCAGAAGTATGGACAAACCATGCAAGATCTCATGAACATGAGTTCATGAAAATTTTCAAGCGAGGGAGTATGATGCAGAAGCATCATAAGCAACCAGCTAGGAGGAGCGCAACACACATTTTCCATGTTTTGAAATGTTTTTGAAAGATTAAGAAGTAGATATTAATGAAGTAGCTAGAATTTTACTTTCATTTATATATGGTTGTTGTAAAGGGATCGTGAGCGATTTGCTCTCATCTATCATTGTAAAAGGCATTTAAGACCAATTAATGAAAGTAGGCAGATTTGAATTATAGATTAGATAGTTTAGAAGAGAAAGAGGGAAAAACGGATATAGACACCCTCATCTTTGTATTATTGTATCATTAGAACATGAGCATAGAGCTGTAGAGAAGAATCCATGTACATAAGCACTTGAGTTAATATATGAAGCTTTGAAGCAGATTTCATGGTGTTATGATGTTTTCTGTTTATACATGGTGAATGGTATGCTTACAATTGTTTTATTCTCTCTGTTATGCATTGTTATGAGAGTATATTGTGTATGTATGATTTCAAGTTCAATGTTTGAAGTCTAAGTGAGAGAAAGAGAATGAGTTTCAATTGTTTCTCTTCTTGAGTGAGAGTTCCTGCAAGGAGTGCATTGACAAGGTTTTAGAGTTTACCTCTGGAAGCTCAGGAGGGATACCATTGTTCTCATTTTAGTAGAAGTGCAGGAGAAGCATAGAAGCCGTGCAAGGTGTGTGCAGGCTAGTTGAAATCTAGAACTTATCAACCAAGGGGAGAGTTGAAGGACTATTTTTGCATAAGGTGCACATAGTCGAAGAATAAAAGACATAGAAGTATTTGAAAGAGTGTCGCAAGGAGTGTGTGCAGGAGTCCTCTTGAGACTCAAGTTTGCAAGTGAAATCTCAGGAGGGTTAGTGCCTTCGAAGTATCGAAAGGGAGACGGAACGAAGTCTCTTCGCAAAGGCCAAGTTCAGAGAAAGAACGTTGGTTCATTTCACAGATGTCTGCAAGGAGGAAACGAACGGTTGTAATTCTCTATGGAGAACTCATGAAGTTGCGAGGACCGTAGGATCCAGAGGAGTTGCAAGGTGGATAAGGACAGGATGAACTCACTTTGTTGGTCAATTTGGGCCATTGGATAATTTCGTGAATTTAGAGTTTGTGAGTTTGGGAGTGGAAGGCCAAACTCTTGGAATAGTGAAGTTGCGAGTTGCGAGAAGTAGAGGAAGAGATCCAGACCATTGGATCCAAGACATGGGAGAACCATCAGATCAAAACCTCTTCGCTATATCGCGAGTCGGGGTTTCAAAAGTTTGGAGAAATCAATTTCGACTGCAGAAGTCACGAACTTGTGAGTTGTGAGGGTTCATGCAACATGTGGCACGTCCGCTTGGTGGGAACCACGTGGCTGACAGGTGGTGTGACGATAAGATGCTGGAGAGAGGGAGAAGAGTGACAGGTGGCAAGAATCCACATCCAATTCAAAGACAGTTGAGAGGATAGGTGGTGTGTCTTTATCAATAGGCTGTGTCAATACCCATTGACCATCTTAGGGTTTCGGAGGTTGAAGAGCCGAAAGCCTTGCATCAAGATTCATGAAGTCATGAAGTTCGAAACTCTGAATCGATGAAAAGTCCCATTTGAAGCCAGTCTTTTGCTGAACGCATCGGGGTTCAAAATTTTGGCATTTCGGGGTTCTGTGGGTTGGAGAACCGGAAACTTGACAAAAGGAATTGTGAAATTGTGAAACCTGAAGTCCTGGATCGACTAAAGGTGTGATCTTATTGTGGTAAGGATATTAGGGTGATGTCGTTTGTTTAACCACATGAGCATACTCATAAGGAACTATGGAAAAACACCATCGTGTGTGTGAGGGATTACCTGTGGGGAAAATCAAAGAGTCAATCAGACTCAGGAGGCAGATTTAGAATGATCCTGAGCAGATCTCGGCCCGAGGGTTCGGGGGTCTGTGTCAGGCAATATGGCTATGTTCGTCACATTAATATGATGGGGTTATGTTCGTCACATTGCTACATTACTATGTTTGTCATATTGTGACACTACTATGTTCATCAAATTGAAACACTGGTATGTTCATCACTTTTTCAACCACAAGTCTATATTTGTCACATTGCAACAATATCGCTATGTTTGTCACATTATGATGGTGGGTGTATGTTTGAAATATTGTGACATTACTATGGTTGTGAGTGTTAATATTATGGTAGCTGCGAGAGGTATTTACCCCCACGGGTGAACCTGACGAGAATAGAAGACTCTGGGAAGCAAGAGAAACCCTAATGAATTGGCTAATAAATCCTAGAAGCCTTGTTGGCTCAAGAAGATAATTTATATTAGGCTATTATCCTCCAAGAGAAGATGTCGGCCATAAATGATAATAATATACTGAACAGACACATACCCAGAAGGAGAAGTTGACCCCAACAAACTGGAAGGATTACTATAAATACAGGGCGCCAATTCTTATTTGCAACATCTCAGCAGTTGCAGACAGAGCTAGTTCTGTGCAGCAGTTTCCCAGTTGGTGCGCACTCCAGTTGTAGTCTAGTGCACAGGCTTGGAGGAGGGTTGCAGCTGCAGTTGCAGTAGCAACTAGTTTCAGTATTGGCTTGGATATCTCTTGGCTAGGGTTTGGGACTATCTGATTAGTCTTTTGTGTTGCGCTATCCTTGGGGAGAGATGCACTGCCCTTTGTTTGGCTATCTAGCCTAGGGTTTGCTTCCGGAGGAATTTCTCAGTCAAGGTTAAGGTAGTTGGAGGGAGGCTTCGACCTATGGTTAGGTGACGAGGGTATCGTCAATGGTAAAATGAGCACACCATCTTCTATATTCTAAAAGGTTATGGGCCCACACCAATTCAGTCAGTCTAAAATGCTGGAAGGAAACATAGCCTCCAGACATTGAGCTCGTTGAGGAACTGTCGCTAGGGTTACTAGCAAGAGAAGCTTCCAAAAGCACTGCAGCTGGGGTTACTAGTAGAAGCAGTTGCAGAAACCCTAAACCTCTTGTAGAGGCACCTTATGTGACGAGATTGACCTAATCTCTGGATAGATCAGTGTGCCCTAGCCCAATGCATCTCCTGGTACACTCAGAAGGCCAAGACGTGAAGTTTGGATTTCTGGTGAAATTTAGGGTTTGACCAAGTCAAGCAAGCCATGATGAACTCTATGAAGTTTGAGAACAAGCTAGATGGAGCCTCTAACTTTAGAGCATGGAAGACTAGGATTGACCTGATCCTTGCTAAGAATAAAGTGTTGGATATTGTGAAAGGAAATATCATGAAGCCATAGTTTAAAGAAGGAAAAGAGAAGGAACCGCAGAACGTTGCAGCTATGGAGAAGTTAAAAGACGTTGACATCAATGCCATGAGTATCATAGTGGATTCCATAAAAGACCAATTGATACCCTACATCTCCCATCTTAACTCATCAAATAAGATGTACGATGCCCTAACAAATCTCTTCTCAGTCAGAAACATTGGACAAGTTATGAGTCTGAAGAATGAACTCCATGACATGAAGATGAATGATGATGACAACATAACATCATACTTTGTAAGGATCTCCCAGCTAAGAGATCAACTACAAGCTATTGAAGAGATCACTTCGGAAAAGGAATTGGTGAAAATAGTACTCAATGGTCTTCCCAAGACATGGGATGCATTTTCCGCAAGCATGAACATAAGGAAGGAGTACCCGATATTTGAAGAACTTTGGACTTGCTGTGCTCAAGAAGAATTAAGGATCAATGCAAAAGAGAAACCTCAAAAGAAGTACGATGATCAAGTCTTCACAGCAAGATTCAAGAACTTCAGAGACAAAAGAAAGTTCGATTCAAGAAGGAAGCCAAAACAAAGAAAAGACATTTTAGAAATACAGTGCTTCAATAGTCAAAAGTATGATCACTATAGGAATCAGTGTCCCGAGCTAAAGAAAAGGAAGGAGAAACACAAAGCATCGATTGCGGAAGAAAAGGAACCTGCAAAGAAGACTAAGCAGGATGGAAGAAACTTCTTCTACTAAAAGGTAACAACACTCTTCTTATTTTCTTGTACATATCTTGCTTGCATCATCTCTATACATATCTTGTATATCTATCTCTTAGAAAATAATGTGTTACAAGAAGAACTATGCCTATGAAAGAACAACAAGATAAGGATGAATATCATTAGATAATACACATGAAGGAATGAGATACAAATCATGTGGAAGCTACTGCAAGATAAGACGAATCAATTATGAAGAGACTTAGAAGTCACACATCAAGAGAAATTGGAGAAATACTTATGACGACAACTAAGATGGAAGCGTGGACTCTATTAGACAAGAGAGCCAATTATATATTGGAAAAGACAATAAGGATGAAAATGGAAGTATGGACTCTATCAGACAGAGGGGGTCGATTATATGAACTCTTACATGAAGCAAGGGTTAGGAGGGAGCTAATCCTATGATCCATTGAAGATGATGAAATGTATATATCCATGGTAGCAGCCATGAAAAGACAGTACGTGTTCAGCTCAACTGCATAAGAAGACCTCTTCAAAGAGAAGCCTTAAAGCATTCCTGGTTGTCCATCCAGATCCGTGATCCTATGATGAAAGGAAGAAGTGGAATCTCTAGAACGTGGAATCTACAAGAAACTCCATGGACCCAAGAGATCATGAAAAACATGAAGAAGAACATGAAGATTCCAAGAAAGAAACAAGAACCAAAACAACCAGTCATTGTATCAAGAATCACAAGATTACCAGCCTGATATGAACTCACTAAAAGAAATCAAGTAGAAGAACTGAATGTTGTGATGAAGAACAGTGTACGGAAGACTTATGAAGAAAAGCATTTGCGAGATCCAGAACAAGAGGTTCTCTTGGATGGAGGGAGAATACTATGATGATTGCTTGTTCCAGTACACCAGACTTATCTCTATATAAGTCATTATATTATCCGCAACATCCATAAGTCAGAATTCTACATCAGATGAATGCAAAGAATGTTCTCCAGAGAAATCGAATAAAAGAAAGTATAAAGAGAAATCTAAAGAATTTGATCCATACCAGAAAGAGACTCCTGTATGCAGAAGACAACATGATGGAGAACCTCCAGTGCACAACAGAAGTGTGGTGAAGACTTCCTATAACATCAAGATGACTACTCAGAAGATCAGACCTCATGATGACAGAAGTACCACATGGATATGTTCCAGTTCTCCAACTACGATATACTTTATTGTTCAGATCTACATGAAGCCTTCACAGTGTTCCAAATTACAGTACAAGCATTACATTATCCATGATAAAGTCTAGAAGGGAGAAAATGATTTCTCCAATACATATCTCCACAGATGAGCAGATAATCATACATTTTGGTAAAGCCTATATTCAAGATGAAAGAACTTGCATACTCAAGCTAGAGCTTATGGAAATAATTCTCTTAGCTGGAAGGGAAGACTCTCCAAACTAAAAGAAGGTACACAAACATTTATTTTTGTGATTTAAATAACTCTCCAGTTAGGAGGGAGCATTTATCTTTGTAATTGAGAAATAGTCCAGATTGGACATATGCTTTCCTATTCGGAAAGTCGATTGAGATTTCTGACGAACAGTGACCTCCCATTGTAGTTAACATGGGAGGCAGACTGATTGCTGATGTATCATAGACAACTACTTCCCATTGTGGTTAACATGGGGAGTGGTCTAGGACAGTCATTCTTATTGGAAGTCACTTTGAGTAGTGGTCAAGTAGAATGGTCTGCCTCGTCAGGCAATCATTCTTTCAAAGTTCATAGTTGTGAGAAGTTTCGAAGAATCATCTGTTTTCGAGGTTGATGTAGGAAAAACATTCCTCGAGGGTTATACATTCTCTCTAGGTTATAGTTTAGTGTCGGAGGAATGGCCCAGGGTGGGGAATGGTTCAGACAGTTATTCCTCGAGGGCAGACGCATTCTCTCCAGGTTACACTTTGTTTAGTGTTGAAGGAATGGCCCGGGGTGGGGAGTAGTCTAGGCTCAAC